>APFE031413557.1:84503-107800 GCA_000404065.3 Pinus taeda | reverse complement strand
TTTATTTTTTATATTTTATTTATTATCTTTTATTTTTTATTATTTTTATTATGGATCATCAAACATAGCCTTTGGAAAAAATTCCCTAGGACCTAGGACCTAAGACGCATGGGGGAATTAACATTTTCAACCCTCAAGACTCTTTACATCATGACTTTTACAAATTTTACATCTTCAAGGGGAAAAAGCCCTTTGACAGACCCTCATAGACCACCCAGTTCTGCGACCAAACATAATCTAGCAGATTAACATACTAGGATTCTCCTAAGACTCTAATGATAAAATTCATTCCGGCTTTGGGGTCAGGTTGAAGGAAAACTCTGCCGATCATGGATCGGTGAGACGAAAAACCTTCCGGAATGAAGGTTATCACTAGAAAATTAGGTCCACCTAGGCAATTTACATATATGACTCAGCTCTGCTAAGATTATTTACATCAAAATGCAGACTGGGTTTACAACTTTAATAAGATCAGGAGAATGACGATGACTGTTGAATGGCACGAACATCTCGATCAAGCGTTGTCCCTTTCTGCAAAAAAAGGGGTGTACTGCTATGGGTAGTTGACATGCAGCGGTCAACACTTGCTTTGACTAGAAGGACGCTCCAACGCCTTGGTTTACATGCTCCAACCTGAAGGATGCTCCAACTCCTTGTTTACCAGTTCCCACTGGAAGGACGCTCCAACGTCCTGTGTAAGCTCCAACCTGCCCTAGCACCACCCTACTGCCCTAAAGTGTTCTGAAGCTCCATCCTAAAGGGGACTCCACTCTCCTGCCTTGCAACACCTAGCTACCCTACTTAACAAGTTGCCACTTCCCTTGAAGGCTCCAACATTCAACTCACCACGACATACCACGTTTCACCATTTTCAGACAGGATCCACCTATGCACAATAACAATACAAAACAAATTGTAATACAATCTCTGCTCAATCTGCACATCAAGCCCTAGCTTCAATCAAATCTACTTCTATTAATCATCAACACATCAACATGTCATCAAACATCTGGCCATATAATCCTGGTTCAAGGAAGCACTGAAAATCCTAGCATTCATCAACACTATAGAACACTGGATACACTACATATAACAACCACTCTCACTGCAACACAGATCCTCTCATTGTCAATCCTCTAGCAACGTCAACAGATAGTCATCATGTTTCCAAACCCTAGCATCAAATTCACAACGATTAGACAAACAATAGTACCAACTCCATGAATCCCTTTCACAAGATGCATAAGCTTTGGTTTCCGTAATCAGTCTTTGCATTACAACCCTTGTAACTACATCAATGCACTTAGTTCAAGAACAACATCAGTCTTTCCTATGTCACAACAACATTCATACCTTAGCATCATTCACACTCTAGCTCTCAAACATCTTTGCAATACTACAAACCATGACATGGCACACTACCACCCACCCATCATGTGATCAATGATAAGCCCCAACTAATACATAACATGAAGTCACTCAGGATGTCTTTAAATAAAGTGTCTTCTACTACAAAATTGTCTTTATTTTTCTGCTCTAGCCTTGCTATATCCAGTAAACTTCAAGTTGCACAAATTAGGGCTTCTCAAAACCATAAGTTTTCACCGGGGCGAAGGTTTCCTCATAGTCAATCCCTTCCTTTTGAGCATACCACTTAGCCACAAACCTGGCCTTGAATTTTTCAATATTGTCATCCGCATCATGTTTGATCTTGTAGATCCATCTTGAACCTACCATAGTTCTGTCTTGAGGCCTTGACACCACCTCCCCCATTATGGAGTTATACTCCTCCACCATCACATCTAGCTAGACCTGATGCTGAGCTGCCTCCTTGAAGCTGGCAGGCTCTCCATCTTGAGCTACTAATGCCTGATACCTGTCTTGCTATTTTCGCTCCCTTTTACTGTTCCTTGGCTCTCTAATGAAGTTCTCTGCATCACGTAGAATCTGATGAAATTCCCTGCTGGTTCTTCCTCTGCCAACAGGTGCTTCTGTTCGCTCCTCTTCCTCATCCTAAGAATATTCCTGATCTGAGGAAGGATTCTTCATTTCTGTTGGTTGAAGAGGCATGTCCAACGGATCCTCTTTTGGTTGCTCCTTGGAAGGCATTTCGTGAGATCTTCTGAAAGCTCTGTCCTCCATGAACTTTACATCTCGTCGTACCACTACCTTCCTGCTCCCTGGAAGATAGATCCTGTATGCCTTAGTGTTCTCACTATATCCTGCCAGATACCCCTTTTCTGCAATTTGATCTAGCTTCTTCCTATTTTCTTCAGGTATGCGACAGTATGCCAAACTCCTAAATATCTTGAAATGACTGACTTTAGGTGTCTTCCTAGTGAAGACTTTTTTTGGAGTAATCTTGCCAATGCCTGATGAGGAGTCCTGTTTTGAATGTAGACAACTGTGTTGCATGCTTCTGCCCACAGGAATTTTGGCATATCCTAATTATACAGCATGGCCTTAGATGCTTCTACAATAGTCTTGTTTTTCTTTTCTGCCACCCCATTTTGCTCCGGATTGTAGGGAGTTGTCCACTCTCTTCTGATGCCCTCCTTAGTGCAATAATCAGTGAAGCCCTTATCGACATATTCTCCACCATTATCTGAGCACAAGATTTTTATTTTCTTACCTGTCAGATTGTCCACTAGAGCCTTGAACTCCTTGAATTGACAGAAAACCTCATCCTTGGTTTTCAGAAAATTGATCCAAGTTTTCCTCGAGTGGTCATCAATGAAGGTAAGGAAATTCTCAGCACCACTGAGAGCTTTGATGGACATAGGTCCGCAAATATCTGAGTGTATCAATCCTAGTACACTCTTGGCCTTGTGGTTGCTCCTAGGAAATGCCGCCTTGGCATACTTTCCTAGAGTGCATGCCCTGCATACATCATCTCGTTCCATACTTAGATCCAAAACTCCTGTTACAGTGCTCTTGAGAATTCTCGAAGCTCCATGGTGCAAGTGACCCATCCTTCAATGCCATAGTTTGTTCAAGTCTTTGTCCCCATGACTGCCTATTAGTGCTATTAAAGACTCTAGTTGTAATTTGTACAACCGATTACTTTTGATCCCAATCTGCACTTTCTTTTTCTAGCTTGGGTGTTTGACGTATACCTTTTCCTTGATGAAGTAAATGTCATAGTCCTTGCCTTGTAGTTCTGACACGGAAAGTAAGTTCATCCCCAATCTTGGCACATGCAACACAATTATGGCACGGAACCGCTGTCCCGATTCTGTCTGAAAAACTATGGTACCCTTTCCTACTGGAGTACACTTTGTCGTGTTCCCCATGGTAATCTAAAAGGTCATCTTCTCTTCTCGATATTTTGAGAAACACTCCCTAATTCCCGTCATATGCCACGAGGCTCCACTGTCTATATACCATACTTCTGATGATGCAACACTAGTCATGCATGCCACCTCTTCTTCCAACCTGGAAGCCAACATAGAGAAATTGAAATCTCTCTTTCTTGTGCAATCTTCTGAAAATCTGCGTGAGTCTCCTGAGGTTGATGCCTCTGCATCATGGTCTCGACCCATAACTGATTTTCCCTTTCTGTCTGTGATTACTTGCTCTGATACCATGTGAAAATTCTATCATTGCAACAACTAATTTACTTTTCTTACTTATTTCATCATAAGTGTTAAAATTAGCAACTAGGGCCAAACTTCATGTGGGTCACCTTATTCATGGCTGATTATATTTTTCTTGGATTCCTCTCGTCGAGAGGTGTAGGATTGATCTAAAGATCATTCGATTCTAATAAGTATTTATGGAGATATGAATTTATTTAGATTATGGACTAATTGTCAAAGTCGGCCAGCAACTTATGTTGGCTCAGAAGCCCAACAGACGCATCTATTGATCATCACTATTTTGCATATAAATACAAGGAGCATTCTCTTCATTTGCACACTTCACTTCTCATCACACATCTCTCTCTCCTACGTAGAAAAAGAGTCTCTTCTCTCTCCTGCGCAGAAAGGTCTCTCTCTCACACGTGGGAAGGAAGGACACAATTTTTCTACGGTTTACAAGCTGCAGATTGTAACTTTGACCAGCATTCTTTCTCTCTGACTATGCAGTAGATGAAGCTGACTCTCCTTGGAAGGCCGCATTTTTTGGCACAGGAATCAAGGTGATCCGACCTCCGGTTTGACAGATATTGACTGCCCTAGTTTAGGGTTGATGCTGCTGATATAAATCAGACTTTTGTACTATTTCTCTTTGTTGAATTATTGAAGATAAAAGAAGATTTTATCAAAGGGTTTCCCCATATTAGGGTTTGTCCCTGGCTAGCTGCCACATCTTGTGTCTCTTGTCTTGGCTTGTTTTCTGTTGATCATTTAAATGTTCTATCTGCACCTTACTAAATGTACATGTGATTGCTAATCTGTGGCTAATAAAAAGAAAGATAAGTAAACTGCTCTAAGCATAGAAGATACCATAATTTAACATGGTATCAGAGCTGAGGTGAAGACAAAGCCCAAGCAAGAGCAAGAGTAATCACCGAAGACAGCTATCTAACAAGAACTATTGGGTCCTCAACACACTTCCCTACTGAAGACAAAGTCCGTGAGAAGTCTGACTACCACGGATGGAAGAGGTCTCTCAATCTAACATTAGAAGAACAAGAAGTGTTGGACCATGTGAGAGGCGGAGTTGTCGAGGCTCCATCAAATGCATCTGTTGCTGCCAGGAAAAAATAGACCAAGGGAGAAGTCAAAGCAAAGAATATCATCCGGGCCTCTATCGACAAGTGCTTGGTGGCCTATGTTTCTGAGCTAAACACCTCCAAGGAAATCTATAATAGACTCGTGAGTTTATTTAAAGTTAATGATGCAAATAAAGTTTTGTTTCTTAGAAATAAGCTGAAGGGCAAAGATGAAAATATGCAAGCATATTTCTTAAGGATCGCCAAGATCAAGAACAATCTCCTATCTATTGGGGAAGTAATTCCTGACAGGGAAATGGCACTCACAACTCTTGGAGGACTACCATCTGAATGGTATATATTGAGGACTACTCTCCTCAACAATAATGTAATTCCTGGATTTGAGGAATTAATGGCTAGATGCATTCAAGAAGAAGCAAGAATGGAAGAATAGGAAATGCCCACACTTAAAGGTCATTCCGCTGCCTTTTCTTCTCATGCTAAAAGAAGAAACAATTCCGAGGCTAAATCCAAAAGGAAGACTGGACCAAAGGGTGGAAAAGGAGAATGTTACCATTGCAATAAACCAAGTCATTATGCAAGGGAGTGTCCTGATAAAAGGAACTCACACCGGGATGATGATCAAAATCCCTCTCAAGGCAATCAAAGAAATGGCAAGTCAAGTGGCCGAGGTAAAAGGAGTGCTGGAAATCAAGGAAGAGGACAACCATTCAAGAAGGGAAGAAATTCCAGGTATGAATCTAACACTGTTGACAATAAGCAAGATGAGTATTATCTACCAGCTTCTCTATCTACCACTGCTCCCCCAGACTCGCTAGGAAATTGGCTTATTGATAGTGGTGCCTCAAGGCACTTCACTGGTTACAAAGAAGCTCTCTATAATCTGGTAGAGAAAGAAACCAACCTGGAAATTGTTCTTGGAGACAATTCAAAATCTCTGGTGAAAGGCGTAGGAAATGTTACTCTTCAATTGAATCAGGGTAATACCATCCACTTACAAGATGTATTATATGTACCTGATCTCAAAAAGGACCTGGTGTCCATTTCGGCAATGGAAGACAAAGGCTACAAGGTGGCTTTCAACGATGGCAAGGTACGTGTATGGTAAAATGACTATAAAGATGCTTTTACTCTTGGGTTTCGAGTTGATTCATTATATCAGGTTAGTGGAAGTCCACTGGGTGTCATGACTTGTGACACATCTCTTCAGTCCAAACTATGGCATCGAAGGTTTGCTCACATTCATTATAAAGCTCTACCTGATGTAAGAAAAATGGTGACCGGGATGCCGAGTTCAGATTAGAGCAAGAAGGTGTGTCCAGGATGTGCCGAAGGAAAGCTAAAAAGGGGACCATTCCCCTCAAGCCAAAGCAAGACCTCCGATATATTGTAGTTAGTTTACTCAGACATATCCGATATGATGCCTGTGAACTCCTTGGGAGGATATTTATATTACCTCACTTTTACAGATGATTATTCTCGCAAGACTTGGATATATTTCTTGAAAAAGAAGGATGAAGTTTTCTCCTGGTTTCGACACTTCAAAGCCTTGATTCAGAATCAAACCGAAAAGAAGATCAAGATCCTAAGGATTGACAATGGGACTGAATATGAATCCAATGAGTTTCATGGCTTTTGCAAAGAGGCTGGCATTAAGAGGGAGACCACTAACACCCTATTCTCCTGAGCAAAATGGTGTGGTGGAAAGGAAGAACCGTACGATTGTGGAAGTTGTTCGTGCTATGCTCCATGATCAAAGACTTCCGAAGTTTCTATGGGCGAAAGCTGCAAACACCGCCGTATATGTAAAAAACGATGCCCTCATCAAGCGTTGGGTTCCAAAACTTCTGAAGAAATGTTCACCGGTAAGAACCCTGACGTATCTCATTTTAGAATTTTTGGAAGCCTTGTATATTTTCATGTGCCGAAAGAGAAAAGGAATAAATTGGGTGCATCTGGAAAGAAAGGAATCTTCATGGGCTATAGCGAAAATACTAAGGGCTATAGAATCTATGTAGCTGGTCAAAGGGAAGTCGAGATTAGTCATGATGTCACCTTTGACGGAGATATGGCTCTTAGCAAAGTAGACAATCTTCCTACTTTAAGGGGATCTAAAGAAGCTGACACCAGGGAACCGAAGGAAAAGGAAGACGAGACAATGCCTGATGTGGAAGAACTTATGGATCCTATTGATCCTTCACCACCTGAGCCTTCCTCTTCAAGAAAGAGGCCATCATGGCTCAAGGGGACACTTGATGATGCTAAAGGACACATAGCTCCCCGTGGAATCTTCCGTGAAAGTAAGAAACCGAACAGGTATCAGGGATACCTGTCTATCATGAGCACGATCATCCAAAACGAGCCTTCATCATTCACAGATGCCGTCAAGCATCAAGTATGGAAGAATGCTATGACCGAAGAATATGAGTCTATTATGAAGAATGATGTCTGGGATGTGGTCCCTAGACCCCAGGACAAGACAGTTGTCACTTCTAAATGGCTTTATAAGATAAAGCATGCAGTTGATGGAAGTATGGAAAAGTATAAGGCTTGTTTTGTCACTCGAGGCTTTTCCCAAAAGGAAGGTTAAGACTATGACGAGATATTTGCACCTGTTGCCCGATATACCACTATCCGCTCGATCATAGCCCTTGCTGCTTCGCAAGGATGGAACCTACATCAAATGGATGTCAAGGCTGCATTCTTACATGGTTCGATCAAAGAGGAGGTCTATGTGGAGCAACCCAACGGATTTGAGATTTATGATCGAGAATCTCATGTGTGCAAGTTGAAGAAGGCCCTCTATGGGCTAAAGCAAGCACCCTGAGCATGGTATGAGAGGATCGATAACTACTTGATGAAGCTAGGATTCACTAAAAGTGAAGCCGACCCTAACCTTTACTTTAAGGTTATAGATGACAAGCCTCTCATACTAGTGCTTTATGTTGACGACCTCTTCCTAACAGGTGCAGACCCTCTCATTCACAAATGTAAGAGGGAGTTGGCTTTTGAATTCGAGATGAAAGATCCAGGACTCATGCACTATTTCCTAGGACTCGAATTTTGGAAGAAACCAAGGGAGATTTTCCTATCTCAAGGAAAGTATGTGGTGAAGATACTGGAAAGATTCGGCATGGTGGATTGCAAGACCGTAACTACCCCGATAGAGCTTAACTTTAAGAAGTTAACCGGTAGTGCTGCTGGACCCATTTTATGAAATGCTATCGAGTATCGATAGCTCGTCGAAGCATTGATGTTCTTGGTGAACTCTCGTTCGAATATTTGATTTGCAGTCTACACTTTGAGCCAACATATGGTTGAGCCTCATCACTCACATTGAATTGGTGCCAAGAATCTACTAAGATATCTTTGTGGCACTATCACTCATGGATTAAGATACACTATCGGAAATGTGAGACTACTTAGGTATACTGATGCTGATTGGGCAGGAAACGTGGAGGATCGGAAGAGCACATCCGGGTGCTGTTTCTCTTTGGGATCTGCCTCGATATCTTAGATGAGCAGGAAGCAGAAGTCAGTGGCTTTGAGCACCGCCGAGGCAGAGTACATTGCTGCTAGCATGGTCTCCTGTGAGGCAGTCTGGTTGCAAAAGCTCTTCAGTGAGTTGTTTGGATTCACATTGGATACCACCGTGATTCTATGTGACAACCAGAGCAGGATCTGTTTATCAGAAAATCCCATATTTGATGATCGCTCTAAGCATATCAATATCAAGTACCACTATATTTGAGATATGGTGCAGAGAGGAGCAATAAGGTTCTAACATATCAGTACAGATGAACAAGTCGCCGACATTCTGACAAAGCCCCTAGGAAAGATCAAATTCTTGACTTTTTGAGAATGACTGGGTCTCATTCAAAGACCCTCTGATGAGGGTCAAGTATGATGTACTGAGCTTTGGGAGCTCCAGGGAGGACGCCGGGTACTTCTTGGAGTGACATATGACCAGAGGGTGACTCACCATCCCCTGTTGGTGCACTTTGTATAGGGTAAAAGGTTCAACCTTCCCCCGTGACACCCTGTGGCGACTATGGAACAGGATGATCAGTTCCCCTGTGGGCCTAGATGATGTGCTCTCCATGGCGATTGTGGAACAGGATGATTCGTTCTCCTGTAGGCCAAGATGATTATTTCTCCATGGCATCCACTGGACAGGATGATTCGCTCTCCTGTGGATAAGATGATTCACTCTCCTATGGACAGGATGATTAGTTCTTATGTCGAGACATCCTGATTCCTACCCATGCAGTCTGGGACTCATGGGAAGTACCTCTCATCTGATCAATGAGCAGGGAAATGAGGATAGGGACCATAGTAGTACCGATGGACGAATCGTTGTATCTACCATACTCCCTATGCTAGGATGACCTTCATTGATCTAGGATCAATAATACTGGTCTAGGACCAATGAGAGTGGTACACACTCTGAGATCGACTTTGGGTCAGTGGAGGATGGTATGATACATCCTTGATCATTTCTTCTTCTTCATAATTCGAGCAAAGTAGAGCAGAACCAAGCAAAGCAAAGCAGAGCAGAGCAAGAAGCGTCAAGTCATACCGGACAATGCATTTGATGGATGGACAGCAGTGACAGTCCGACAGATTGCAAATGAAGTTCTCCCTAGTTGAGAGGGAGTGTTAAAATTGGCAATTAGGGCCAAACTTCATGTGGGTCACCTTATTCATGGTTGATTATATTTTTCTTGGATTCCTCTCATCGAGAGGTGAAGGAGTGATCTAAAGATCATCGGATTCTGATAAGTATTTATGGAGATATGAGTTTATTTAGATTATGGACTAATTGTCAAAGTTGACCAGCAACCTATGTAGGCTTAGAAGCCCAACAGACGCATCTATTCATCATCAATGTTTTGCATATAAATACAAGGAGCATTCTCCTCATTTGCACACTTCACTTCTCATCACACATCTCTCTCTCCTGCGCAGAAAAAGAGTCTCTTCTCTCTCCTGTGCAAAAAGGTTTACTCTCTCACATGTGGGAAGGAAGGACGCAATTTTTCTAGGGTTTACAAGTTGCAGATTGAAACTTTGACCAGCGTTGACCAACATTCACTCTCTCTCTAACTGCGCAGTAGGTGAAGCTGACTCTCCTTGGAAGGCCACAATTTTTGGCAGAGCAATCAAAGTGATCTGACCTCCGGTTTGACAGATGTTGACTGACCTAGTTTAGGGCTAATGCCACTGATGTTGCTGATATAAATCAGAGTTTTGTATTATTTCTCTCTGCTAAATTATTGAAGATAAAAGGAGATATGATCAAAGGGTTTCCCCATATTGGGGTTTGTCCCTGGCTAGCCGCCACATCTTGTGTCCCTTGTCTTGACTTGTTTTCTGCTGATCGTTTAAATGTTCTATATGCACTTTACTTAATGTACATGTGATTTCTAATCTGTGGATAATAAAAAGAAAGATAAGTAAACAGCTGTAAGCATAGAACATACCATAATTTAACAATAAGTTATTCATGAAATTACTTGAACAAACATTAAAATAAACACTGCTACAGATATCACACCATATTACAGAAACAAACATATGCACACATTGACATAGTTATTTTGAACTAATGTCCCCAGAAAAACCCAATGTGGGAAAACTAGTGCAGCAAGGGGGGATTTTATTATTCAACAATTTTCTTGTACAATAGGGTGCCAAATTGGCTTACCCACAAATAGACAAACTTCCAATGCTTTTCTAAACCCAGGTAGGCCCTACTGACCTCTGCTATAGCTTGAAGCTCTCTGTGTCAACCTACTGAGGCTCTGCGCAACCTCTATGGGCTTTTGCGTCACTCCTGCAGCCTTTGCGTGGATGACGTAGGCCCTTTTGGCTCTGCACAGTCTCTGCTGCCTCCGTGTGGCTTCCTTTGGCTCTGTGTCTGCCTCTTCTGCACTGATCTCCCATCTCTCTGTTTTGTACTTGCTGCCTCCTGACTGCTCTCCAGACCTTTGGTTCAATTTCTCAACAAACCCCACTGCAGAAATTGAACTGACTGGTCTCCCTCAGTGTGTACTCCAAGCGCCCCTCAAGCCTCCTCTTATACTTTTTTTGTTGACATCTCAACGGTGGAGATTATGTCCCTAATCAATGACTAAGATTAGATCTGGATTGATCCATGTCTTTTGGACCATTCTATCATAGATTCATACTAATATACATTAATATTTTATTTTCCCTAAGTTTAGACTTAGAGACTCCATTAGAAATATTAATTATTTTAATATCTCCTTATCTGTTTAGAATTTGCCCAAACCTTTTATGGGTATTGGAGATCTTATGTGCCCCAACCTCTCCACCAAATTTCGTGGCTAGAGCACATTTGATGCTACCCCAAATCTGCAATATGAGATATGTTATTTAAATTAATATTGTTGAATTATGAATACTAATATGAAGTTTAATATTTGATTAACTTTGCGATGAAATCTAAATTATGAACTACGTTATGGATGAAAGAGCTATAATTTTGTTTCATTTTTGCATACCGATATGATTGATGAAATAGAAATAAAAGAATGATTACATTTTAATATGAAAGCTAATAACATGAGCTAGATAGGGCCAGGTATGTTATACCATAGATAAAAAAAATGTATGAATTATACAAAAACTATATATTTTGAATATATTGATGCATATGTTATGATGTATGAATAATTGTTTATATTGCAGATAACATAGTTACCAAACCGACCACATGATGACAAAACTCCAAAAACAATTGAGGCTCAATAAGATTTCATGATAGGGTGTTAACCCTAGTCCCACTAGGAGGAGTGAAGGTATTACCCACCGTTTATCCTCCAAAACCTGGAGTCATGAGACGACTGTGCGAGTCACCCTCCCCTAGGCGTGTGATGATGACTTCCATATGCCTTCTAGGAAATCAGGTCGATATAATTGACGTTGTCATCCTTAAAGTCTATGAATGGTTAAGTCAATATAGCTGATGCTATGGCATATTCCAGTAGAGGACGGATAGGATGGGAGCGAAAGAGATTAGGAACGATAGGATTATTCTAGAATAGCTTGGAAACCTGGCATGGGTAGGGCATGACTATTATAAGTTATAAAATTATAAATGTTCATAACACAAATTTTAAATGCCCTTACATTAAACAAAATTCAATTCTGAAACGCAATTCTTACATAATTATACTATTCACTTAATAACTACTAATATACTATATGAACCTTAACTTTGGGATGAGGTTTTCAGAAGGAGGAGTGTGTAATAACCTGCCTACAATTACAAATAAAACGAAAATATTAGCATGCATACGGGACATCCATATGATAGCTACATATATATGAACTGCATGTATTGCACTAGTATACATACTAGCTAATATTGGAAAATGTTTAAGTTTAGGTTAATAAAGCGTTTATCGAATTAAATTCCTATCTCAATAGAATTATAAGGAATATATTGAATGGAGTCCTTGACATGTATGATACTCCTTAATTAAAAGAAAATATGAAATAAATGAATTATCGTCTCGTTTGATTTGGTATTTGTTTGATGAACTAAGAAGACACACTCTAATAATAACAAGTGAAGATTGTGTTAAGATGAAAAAGTTAAAAACACCTCACAAATAGTTGTCATGACTAGAAGAATCTCATTAGCTCTAATTGCCCTAGATTCTTAAACAGGACCCACTGTCATCTCAGTTGATGTCCCCTACTCTTTACAGAGTTTTACCAATGGGAGGAGTCCCGGTATGGAGGAAATCACGTGAATGATAGGATCAATGGCAAGGTATAACGTGATTTCCTAGGCCCATTCAAGGAGATGCTCAATTCATGGTTCAAATACTTAAAGAAAAGTCGAAAGGTTCCCCAAGAAAAATCTATGAAGAATGACCTCGAGCTTAAGAATATTCAAAAATGACGAATTCCTAAAATCAAAAACTTTCAAAATCTCTCACTTGTGATTGATGTGTTTATACTAGGGTTCAAAGTGAGGCAAAGATGGCTCATTCAATAAAAATATTAAATTAAAGTGCGAGCTTTGGGAGAAGCTAGGGTGACTTTCCACGAAAAACCGCTTGAGAGAAAAAATATTATACGAGACCAAAGGTTGAGAGATATATCGTGGTAAAGGCCCATCCAATGATCACCTATGGTTAAGAGAAAAGGTTTTGAATGATGAACTCCAAAGTGCAAACCTTCAAGAAATCTCCAAGTCAAAGTAGCTTCAAGGGTTCCCTCTTGGTGTGATAGCTAGGGCATCAATTTATTTGAAATTCCACCTTCGGAATGTATTGAAAATTGCAGGATGCCTAGAGGAGACATAAATGAAGAAACTTGTCCAAACGGAATCCTAAAATTCCTCCCTACAAAATCTCCTTATCATTAGGGAACGAAGAAAAGAGATAAAAGAATGATATTTCGTTAAGTTAATGTGATCACCAAGGATCCAGGACCAATGCTTGGTTATTGGTAAGATTGAAGTCAAAATGATCAAGATTTAGGAACTCCACTCTTCAAGGAGGCCTAAAGGAGCAACTATGCTCTTTGTGGATGCAGCTTCACAACGATTTTAGACTTGTATACTTCGATATACAATATATGATGGAGTTTCAAGGTAAAAGGTGCACAACCTACCCCCAGGAAAATTCGTCCTTCTTGCCAAGATGAATAACATATGCAATGAGCCAAGATTACAAGTGTTTCATAAATTTGCATTAAAAATTTAGGGCACAATCAAAATCAAAGCATAGTGTTCCATAAATTATCAAGAAATTTGCATGAAAAGAGCACTTACATGACAAGAGAGTATATCCATCCATATCATTTGCAAAATAGAGGCTCCAAGAGAGATAGCGAAAATATTCCACACATCAAAATGCATTTAATCATTCAAATCATTCCACAAATTGCAGGTCTGAAATCTTTAGAAAGATATATCCCAAATCCAAGTGATGATCAATGGGAGAGAACACCTCTCTCATTTTTATACAATCCTCTAAGGGATTCGAATAGCCTAATTTGGCCTAATGATGCCCCTATAATAAAATAATGTGCAAAATAACAATACTTTTGTTGACAAGCCCACCAAATAGCTCCATAATATGAAAAATAAGCCTCTCAAGAGTACCAAAATGATAATACAATAGCTAGGAGGGTCGTTGTAAGGCCTAGTGAAGTCCCTTTTGTGCCATAATGAATAGGAAGGGTCCAATAGCAGTGATGAAAGGGGTGGCCCCTTGATTTCCAAGCAAATGACCTGTGGTGCTCCCAAGTGGTTGTGGGGGCACAAAAGCATCCTCAAGGGTCTCTATTTGAATCAAACAAGCATGTATACCATCTACAAGGGCTAGAACCATGATGCAAGCCCTCCCTTGTCTCCCATGGTGAGACAAAACCCCATCTGGGCCTTGGATCAATTGCCAAGTGTGTGGTGCAACTGTGTAGTCGGTTGGGCAAGGTGGTGCAAGTGCATCATCATCATCAAATACGTTGGACAAAAGTGAGCAATGAATGGTACTGAAGGATCCCATGGCATGGCTATCTTTTCTCTGCTATAGTGGAGGCCCATGGCTCTCAACGCATGCTCTACAAGTGCCAATATGACCCTCGGCAAGCTTGGACCCCATATAGGGAGACCAAACCCCAAGATGAAGACCCACCTACAATCTTGTGGAAGATTCAATGTCTCCTCACCTTCCAGCACAACAGTTCATTAATACAATTGAGCAAATGAGCTTACAAATCGTGGAACCAAGTGGGCACTTCATAGTGGCATGCCATTCCATAATGGGCTTTCGAATGTACAGGTGTCCCTAGGTTCAAGAGGGAGGTTAATCAAGGAGCCTATTAGGTGGTTTCAACTTTTAAGGGAATGACAAGTCCATGGTACGTTTGTTAGATGGAAAGTGTCACATCAAATAATGATGGAATGGAGTGGCACAACAGGGAGGGCTCCAAGCCACATGTCGTGGTACAAGGTTAGCTATAGCAAGGGAAGCCCACACATGGGTGTATAGATGTAGGAGGGAGAAATCATGTTACATGAGTTACCTCGACCTATGTTTTTCCACCCTTCTTCATATGCCTTTTTCCTTTTATTGATTTTTCTTTTATAACTCCTCAGGGCTCCAGGGAATGAGAGCATGATGTGAATGATATAGCAGTGAATACCCTCTTAAGGTTGGGATGCTCATCTCCCACCAGGGGTTGGGACAATCATGGGTTACTTAATGATGCAAGGGGCTCACATAGGGGCCCTAGGAACCTGGGTGATGGCCATGATAAAAGGGTAGAGCTCATGTTTGGCTTTTGCCCACATGCTAAATTTTTATGTCCCGACCATCTTTCACATTTTATGGTACATTTCCTGTTGTAAGTGGCCAAATTATTCTTTTAGCTTTCTTTTTAACTACATCAACCTCCGAGGCAACATTCCAGGCCTGACCCAAAGTGTGGACAAGAGGAGGGGAAGGCTAACTCCTTTTGGACCCGAAAGGCAAATATGTGAAAAGGGGTAATAATAAGCGGAGGGGAGTGATGTGTGTGATTTTGGGAAGCGGGGCCACGCAACCAAAATCGGGGTTTCCCATGTAATGCCACTCCTAAAGCTAGTATCCAATAGAGGAGATCCCACGAGACTAGGATACAAGGTTAACCACCAAGTTGGACGAGGAAACAAGAGTACAGACCAAGCTCATTCTTTTTGTCGAATCCCCCCACAAATCCATGCCCAAAGATGTCCATGATAAGTAAGCAAAAATACCCAATTAGATAATAAAAGCCATACCTTCGGGGTTGGAAGGCCCACCTTCAAACATACGATCATGATAGATGGGCGAGGGTGCATGATGGTTGGCTCGGGTGGCAGAGATGATGGCACATTGAACTATCTAGTGGTTGCAAGGGGTTGTTGGCTGTCAGTTGAAGACAATGTAGGAGAAAAATTTCTCGTATGGGTGTCACCAACAAGTAGTGGGAAACACTGCATGGGGCTCCAAGAAATGATAGCGTGTTGTGTATGATGTAAGCAGTTATTACCCCCTTAAGGTGGGGCAGTTCATTGCCCACCAGGGTTTGAGACATGCATGGGTTCCTTAATGACGTTGGAGCACTCATGGGCTCTAGGAACCTAGGTGATGGCCATAATGATAGGGGTAGAGCTCTTGTTTGTCTTTTTCCCACATATTATTTTAATGTCCTGGCTGTTAGTTTTTGTAGCATCGAACAAGTGTTCTCATCTCGACTTTTTGGTCAGAGAGGCTAATGAACACTAGATCTCCAAAACTCAGAAAAGGTTTTAGGAGAAAACACCTAGAGATGGCTGAATTAAGTTAATTAATCAAAAATTAAATATATCCTAAGTCTAACTTAGGAAAAGTGATTGATTAACAGGAATTAATTGAGAAAGGTGATAATTCTCGAGAAACTCACACAGATCGAATTTGAGATGATCTTAGTCATTGACGGGGATCTAATCATGGTAGTTGGTTCACCAACAAGAGATTATATGAACAACTCGATGGGGATGGAGAAGACACACTTGTAAGTTCATATTCCTTAGCAAGTCAAGTTATCTAATTGCGGAGGTCGAGCAAGGAAGAAGAGTTCAAGCCAGAAGGGACGAAGAGACAAAGGGAACAAAGACAATGATTTCCGAGGAGTTTCCAGTTCTGGAGAGGCAACAACAAAGAGGCCGAGTTATTCCACTAGAGGCTGTGTAGGCAACATTTGTTAGGCAATTCAATTGGGCTAAGGAGGAGGTCGATTCAGTTGTTGGAGGTCGCAATAATTTCCCATGGGGCTTGAGAATCACTTTTAGAGGCAACAGCAAGCCGGACGACTTGATCAAAGGCAGATTCAGGCTATGTGTGTGAGGATCTGCACAAGCACTACACAGAGGCCTGCACAAGGGTTCTTGGAGGGCCAGTTTTCTGAGGCAGGGTGTGTCGGTATTTCTTGTGGAGAGAGAGAAATTCTCTCAAATAATTTTGGCCAAATTATTTGTTGAGGATTGTCAGTTTCACATCCAGATTGTTCTCAAAATGTTCACTGCTGCATAATAATAATAGTAAAACCCTCATATGTTGCATCAGTTTTCCC
Source organism: Pinus taeda (assembly GCA_000404065.3). Lineage (NCBI taxonomy): Eukaryota > Viridiplantae > Streptophyta > Pinopsida > Pinales > Pinaceae > Pinus > Pinus taeda. Next base: position 91,005 of record APFE031413557.1, on the reverse strand, counting down.
ACATTGGGTTTTTCCAGGGACATTTGTCAAAAAATAACGGTGTCAATTTTATCGTGTGTGTTATCATTTTCTTAGTTTCCAGTTTATTTTTTGTAGCTTTTTTATTTGTGAAAAGTTGTAGTGTGATTTATTCGTAGTTTTTTGTAGCAAATAAATTGCATAATTTATTAGTTAGAAGAATAAATTTCCAGTTGTTGTAATTTAAGGAAATTTCACATGGTATCAGAGCAAGTTTGACATATTAGGAGCTCGCTGACGAAGAGGGGAAATTTCATAGTTCAGAGGGAGTCTGAGCTAATTTCCTCCAACTTTGCGCAGAGGGCCAGCTGGGCAGTGCAAATTGTTGTTGATTTTGGGTAGCATTGGATGTGATGTAGCTCCGAAATTTTGTGGAGGGGCTAATATTCATGAGATCTCCAAGACCTAGAAATCGTTTGGAGAAATTTCACCCGGATGATGAGTTATTAAAATAATTAATATTTTTAATGGGGTTCTTAAGTTTAAACTTAGGAAAATAAAAATATTAATGGGTATAAATAAAGATATGTGTGAGAAGCTTCTAAGAGACGAGGATCAAGTCTGTTTTAATCTTAGCATTTGATTAAGGACTTAATCTCAAACTTTGATTCATCAACAGGAAAAGTATAAGAGAAGACTTGAGAGTCATTTGGAGAAACACCAGGCAGATACTCAATAAACCAAGGGAAATCGATTCTCAAGGAGAAGAAGTTCGATTTCAGAGGGAGAGTAGTAGGGTGAAGGAAGAGGAGGGTATCAGCATCAGCCAGAGACTGAGGAAGAGGTGACACAGAGCGTCTGAGAGACAGCGTCGAGGGAAGAGCAGTGAGACAACACAACTAGAAATGCAGTTCTCACGCAAGGTGACGCAGAGGAGAGCAGAGGGTCTCCAGGAGGAGGAGAAAAATTGTCTCAGGTGTTTTCTCTCAGAAGTGTCTTAGTATTCTATAGAATCTTTGTTTGTAAAGAGATTGTTGCTGAAGATTAATAACTAAACCCTCGTCTATTGCACCGGTTTTCCAAAAATAACTGTGTTGATGTGATTGATTATTGTAGTTGTATATCACTGTTATTTTCTCTATGTTATTATGTGATAACTGCAATAGAATTTATTTTAATGTTTACTGAAGGGTTTTGTAGAAAAACTTATTGTGGAAAATAAGTAGGAGAAATAAATCAGTTACTGTAGTAGAATTTCGTGTTAGAAATTTTCACATGATATCAAAGTAGAGATCGGGCAACAGGATTAAAGAATCTGCTATGAGTCAGGAGCATGATGTCGAGGCATCAACTCAGAGGGACTCACGCAAGTCTCTAGAGAAAGAAGAGAGCACGATGAACAGTGATCATGACTATTCTATGTTAACTTCCAGACTGGAAGAAGAAGTCACTTGCCTAGCGATTTTTGCCTCCTCTGAGGTTTGGTGTATAGATAGTGGAGCTTCCTGGCATATGACAAGAATACGAGAATGGTTTTCGAATTGTTAAGAAGAAAGGATGAACTTCCAGATCACCATGGGAAATAAGTCAAAATGTACCCCCGTAGGAAGAGGTACTGTAGTCTTTCAAACAGAGGCAGGTAATCGGCTTCGAGCAACCAATGTGCTGCATGTGCAAGATTGGGGATGAATTTACTCTCTATATCTCAGCTTCAGAACAAGGGCTATGATGTTTTCTTCATTAAGGATAAAGTATATGTCAAACACCCGAGTTGGAAAAATAAGGCCCAGATAGGAGTCAAAAGTAAAAGGCTGTATAAATTACAGCTAGAATCTCTAATGGCAATGATAGGCAGTAGTGGGGAAAAAGTTTTGAATGAACTATGGCACAGAGGATGGGACACATACAGCATGGGTCTCTAAGAATTCTTGGAAGAACAGTAACAGGAGTTCCAGAGTTGAGTACCAAACGAGATGATGTATGCAGAGGGTGCGCACTTGGCAAGTACGCCAAAGTGGCATTTTTTAGAAGTAACAATAGGGTTAAGAGTGTTCTAGGATTGATACGCTCAGATATCTGTGGACCCATGTCCACAAAAGAGCTTAGTGGTGCCAAATACTTCATCACCTTCATTGATGACCATTGTAGAAAGACTTGGATCTACTTTCTAAAAACCAAGGATGAGGTTTTTGGTCGATTCAAAGAGTTCAAGTCTCTAGTTGAGAATTTGATAGGAAAGAGGATAAGATATTGCGCTCAGAGAATGGTGGAGAATACATCGACAAGGACTTCACTGATTTTTGTGCAAGGGAAGGCATTAGAAGAGAGTGGACAGCTCCCTATGATCCAGAGCATAATGGAGTAGCAGAAAGGAAGAACAGGACTATTGTTGAAGCAGCCATGGCAATGTTGTATGATCAGGATATGCCCAAGTTTTTATGGGCAAAAGCATGCAACACAGTTGTTTATGTCTAGAACAGGACTCCTCACAGGGCATTAGGTAAGATTATTCCGGAGAGTGTTTTCACCTGTAGGAAGCCCGAAGTGAGTCATTTCAGGATTTTTTGGAGTTTGGCATATTGCCATATACCGAAGAAAAGAGGAAGAAATTGGATCAAACTACAAAGAAAGGATATCTTGTGGGATATAGCGAGAATGCTAAGACATATAGTCTATATTCCGAGGAAGAGGAAGATCGTAATTTGATGGGATGTAAAGCTCATGGAGGACAGAGCTTTCAGGAAATCCCGAGAAAAGCCTTCCGAAGAGTAGTCAAAGTATTATCCATTGGTCCAGCCACTTCGACCAACAGAAACTAGCACCAGTATTTCTCTTGAAGGCAAAACTCCAGAGGTATCACAACAGGTGGAGTCTCAGGAAGAGGAGGAGTAGATAGACATACCCACTACCAGTGGAAGAACGAGCCGAGAACTTCGACAGATACTACGAGATACAGAGGATTTTGTCGGTGCGCCCAGGAACGAGAAAAGGGAGCGTAGACAACTAGACAGATACCAAGCCTTGGTGGCTCAGGTTGGAGAACCCTCTAGTTTTCAAGAGGTCGTTCAGCATCAAGTATAGGTAGATGCTATGGTGGAGGAATACAGTTCCATAAAGGTCAATGATGTCTGTGAAGTGGTACCTAGGCCTCAGGACAAGGTCAGTTGTAGGTTCGATATGGCTCTACAAAGTTAAATACTTTGCAGATGACATTGTGGAAAAATACAAAGCCAGGTTTGTGGCTAAGGGGTAGGCTTAGAAGGAAGGGATAGACTACGAAGAAACCTTCGCCCCAGTAGCCAAGTATACTTCTATTAGATCTGTGATATCCCTTACAGCACAGATGGGGTGGGAGATTCACCAGATGGATGTCAAGACGACGTTCTTGAACGGGGTGATAGAAGAAGAAGTATACATTGAACAACCAGAGGGTTTTGAGACACATGAGAAGAAATCTCATGTATGCAGGTTCAAGAAAGCCTTATATGGGCTCAAACAGGCACCTAGAGCATGGTACGATCGAATTGATGGCTACTTGCAGAAGATGGGATCCCTCAAGAGAGACGCAGATCCTAACCTCTACTATCTGGTTTTAGAGAATGAGCCTCTAATCTTGGTGTTATATGTGAATGATCTTTTTCTTACAGGCTCATCCAGGCTCATCAAAGATTGCAAGGAAAGCCTAGCTACAGAATTCGACATGAAGAATTTGGGACAAATGCATTATTTCCTGGGGTTGGAAGTTTGGCAGCAGAAGGGTGGGATTTTCCTTGGACAAGGGAGATACGCTATGGAGATTTTGAAAAGGTTCAGAATTCAAGACTGTAGACCTATGGCTACTCCAATGATTACCAACTAGAAGAAGATTGATGCATCCGAAGATAAAGAAGTCGATCCCACCTTGTACAGGCAGCTCATAGGGTCCCTAATGTATCTGGTCAATACCAGGCTGGACATTTGTTACGTTGTCAACACCCTCAGTCAGTGCATGGTGGAACCAAAAAGGGCGCACTGGGCAGTAGCCAAGCATGTTCTCAGATATATATGAGCAACAGTCGAGCATGGACTAATGTATGCCAAAGGCAATGACATCAGGCTGAGTGGGTTCACTGACGCAGACTGGGCTAGAAGCTCAGTAGATTGGAAAAGTACCACTAGGTACCGTTTCAACATTGGATTGGGAATAACCTCCTGGTGTAGTAGTAAACAGAAATTTGTAGCTCTGAGCTCAGTTGAAGCTGAATATATGGCAGCTAGCACAGCTTCGTGTGAAGCCATATGGCTTAGGAAGTTGCTTGTGAATCTGTTCAAGAGAAGGATGGATGTGACCAATATTTTGTGTGATAATCAAAGTTGCATCAAGCTCTTTGAGAATCCATTTTTTCATGATCGGTCGAAGCACATTGAGATCAGGTGTCACTTTATCAAAGATTGTGTCCGAGGGGTCATACAGTTGAGGTACACCGCGACAGGAGAACAGGTGGCAGACATTCTCACCAAGGCTCTAGGAAGAACCAAGTTTGTTTATTTCAGGGAGAAGATGGGGATGGTTAAGAATCCATTTCAGTAGCAAAAGCGGATAATATAGGGAGTTGCAGTGCAGCAGTTAGTAGTGGCAATGCTATGGGCAGCATGATACAACATATTCAGAGGGAGTTGCAGTACTGATGTAGCAGTGACAATTGCAGTGTCATGGGCAGCAATACAGGGTGCAGCAGCGCAGTAGATGAGGGGCAGCAATGCAGAGGACCAATGACATGGATCAGTGTAATGCTTCTATTGGGAGGCATTTCTAGAACACATTCCTCGCTAAGAGGGAGTGTTGATTTTGGGTAGTATCGAATGCGATCTAGCTCCGAAATTTTGTGGAGGGGCTAATATTCATGAGATCTCCAAGACCCATAAATCGTTTGGAGAAATTCGATCTGGATGATCAATTATTAAAATAATTAAAATTTTTAATGAGGTTCCTAAGTCTAAACTTAGGAAAATAAAAATATTAATGGGTATTAATAAAGATATGGGTGAGAATCTTCTAAGAGACGAGGATCAAGTTTGTTTTAATCTTAGTCGTTGATTAAGAACTTAACCTTGGTCGTTGATTCATCAACAGGAAAAGTATAAGAGAAGACTTGAGAGTCATTTGGAGATACACACGCAGATACTCAGTAACCCAAGGGAAATCAATTCTCAAGGAGAAGAAGTTCGATTTCAAAGGGAGAGTAGCAGGGTGAAGGAAGAGGAGGGTATCAGCATCAGTCAAAGACTAAGGAAGAGGTGACGCAGAGCATCTAAGAGACAACATAGAGGGAAGAGCAGTGAGACAGCGCAGCTAGAAATGCATTTCTCATCCAGGTTGACACAAAAGTGACGCAGAGGAGGGTAGAGGGTCTCCAGGGTGTCAGAACTTCTCCAAGAGGAGGAGAAAATTTGTCTTAGGTGTTTTCTCTCAGAAGTGTCTCAGTATTCTGAATCTTTCTTTTTAAAGAGATTGTTGTTGAAGATTAATAAATAAACACTCATCTGCTGCACCGGTTTTCCCGCATTGGGTTTTTCCGAGGACAGTTGTCCAAAAATAATTGTGTTGATGTGATTGATTCTTGTGCTTGTACATTACTGTTATTTTCTCTATGCTATTATGTGATAACTGTAGTAAAATTTATTTTAATTGTTGAATTGAGGCTTCTATTATCCATATCAAGTTTATGAGAAAAAAAATTCGACGTAAATCACATGATAATACATTTGTCGACGCATTTCAAACCAACAAGTGTGGTTCATCGTCAGGACAAGTTGAAGAATTAGATCATGGCTACATATTAAATAGGGAGAGCAGATCTTCCAACGGCTAGGTTTGACTGAAAAACGGCTATATTAGATCAGACTGGACAAAAGGCTCTAATTGACCAAAAAACGGCTAGATTTGACCATTCAAAACGTTTAATTATAATAATATTATTATGCTAAAACAAATATTATTATAATACTTATCATGTGTTATTTTAAGTAAAAGGTTAACAAGATTTGAGATAACAATGCTACATCTAAGGAATATTTACAATAATATTGATTGAAATGTTAACGTATTATAATAGATCTAGGGAGGCCGTCTTTCTTTTCATCTACCATGGGAGGCCGTCGGGATTTGCGAGGTTGGTCTTGCAAAGGTTCGACCCGTTCAAGCCCTAACTCCTTACATCCAAACCTCGTTGGGGACATGCAAAAAAAAAATAGAGAAGAAAAGCACACCGCTCTGATACCACTGATCCGGATTTAAACAGGAACACAACAAATTACAGAGATAACCATAAACACAAAGATGCAACAGAATTAATACTTCATTTCATTAATGGAAAATACTAAAATATGCTTACAAACAAAAATGGAAACCAGAAGGAGAGGCCGTATGCAGACTAGTTTCATACCAGGAAGACTTCTGGGCGGGAGTGAAGGAGGTGTGTGCCGTTACTGAACCTTTGGTAAAGGTTTTTCGGTTGGTTGATGGTGATAAGCCCGCAATGGGCTATTTGTATGAAGCCATGGA
>APFE031413557.1:43841-84483 GCA_000404065.3 Pinus taeda | reverse complement strand
TTCTAGTTCTTCAGCTAGTAGAGCACATCAGACTCCACTGCCCTCTCCACTAGCACAGACACCAGCATCTACATCGAGAGGGAAAGGGAAAGGGAAAGCTATTGCATTTTCTCGCAAGAGGGCAGAGGAAATCAATAGGATTAGAGTCTAGACTTTCATTTTATTGTATATGACATTATGACATGATGAGATACTGATACATTATCATATTTTTTGTTGATATTTTGAGGCTGAGTTGGGACTCAGGAGTCAGGACTTACTATTCAGGACATGATTCAATGTTATGTGTGATTTTAGCGCTAGAAATGATATTAAACATCTTATATATTAGTTTTTTTATCATATTTATGTGTCAATGTATTTATTTTATGTTCTAGATGGTTTAGATATTGAAAAAATTGAAAAAAAATGAAAAAAAATGAATATTTTTGTTCCAAACGCTTTTTTCCCGCTTTTTTCCGCTTTTTTCCCGATTTTTCCGATTTTTTCGTTTTTTCCCCGCGCCGATTAAATCCCGCTCCCGCTTTTAACAACATATTGCTTGGTCTACTAAATCATATTTTGTGTCGCACAAATAGATAAATGTTGAGGGTCTATGACGAATGGGTGTTCCCCCTTCATGTATTAAATTGTAAAATATTCATGTAAAAAATATTTAGTGCATGGTCCCTCATAATTAGATACCATGGCTAAGAATTAGAGGGTTGGAAAAATAATTAATCCCCTCATAAGTCAATTAATTAAATTTTCTGGCAAAATTAAATTAAAATCCTAAGCCAAAAATTTAATTAATTTTGTGTCCTTAGTAAAATTAAATTCTCCAATGGTGAAATTAATTCGTCGGTTTTAAAGAAGTTAATTTTTGGAGGTCCTTGGCCAAAGGACTATTGAGGAAATCAAGGAATTTTGGACACTTGGGCCTTGGTGGTTAATTCAAAGTCAAATTTTTGAGGAAATTAACTCAAAATAATTAATTTTGAGTTAATTAAAAATCAACTAAATGATAAATTCGTTTTTTCCTCAAAAATTAAATAATTTTGACAATAATGATTAAAGATTAATTAAATCTTTATGAACGGTCGAGATTAATTTGACAGAGATCAAACCAACTAACCGTTGGAGATTTTACCTATTAATTAGAGGTCAATGTCAGTCTGTTTTTTTCATCCAATCTTTGAATTGTGTACTAAGCTCTCAAGCTCTCTTCTATACTTTTTTGAATAAATGCAATAGTCTTTGGGGTTTCAATGTGCAGTGGTGTTCCTCTTCATGAATTTATGGTAATATTGTTTAATTCCTGCTTAATGTTATGTGAAAACTATCAATCAATAGTTCTTTTAGAATGATCTGGTACAGGTATCTTATTCAATTTGTTGGATTTAGGGTAACATTTTTTATTTTGATCGAAGTAGTAGGTACCTCTATTTCTTCAGAATTTCATTGTTGTTCGAATTCTCTACTTGGTTTGATGGATGATCTAGTGTTTGTAGGAAATCTCTCGGGCTTTTTTTGTTGAGCATTTGGGGATAATCCTTGGTTGGACCAACCAACTCTCAGCATATATTTTTTGAAAAGCCTACCTCATGTAAGCTCCAGGATTTATCTAATGATAAAATCTTTTTTTGCAAGGTGTTTTTAAATATTTGTGAAAAAATTGATAGATCTAGCTATTGAGAGCCTTAGATTATCGGATCTGGGAGTGGAGTTGGACTCATACTCCTCAGATTTGATAGATCTACAACCTTTGTGCATAGATCTGTAATTTTTATTTTGATTTAAAATTTTCTAACTTGGGTTTTGGAGTTTTTATTCATATCTCGGTTTTGGGTGTTTTTGTTTTCATTTTTGCAAGTGCAAATCTGAAGGAAAAAAATTATTTGAAGCCAGATCTAGACCCTGGAGGGTAAGATCTGGCTTCGATACCATTTTACAGAGACATTATTTAAAGTTATTTATAGTCAAAGGGTTTCAAAATTTAGATCTGGGAATTTAATGAGTTTTCCTAAGAGGAAAGTTGAAGCAGGAATCTATCATTTTAAAATATAAATTTCTAAAAAGATTTTTAAGGTTGTTGGGCTACCATCTACTACCCTGAACCCCTTTAAAATTTTCTTGCTCCCTTTGTCTGCTTTTTTCTTTCTTCTCTGAAATCGCTCCTCTTTTCTACTGTGATTTGTCTCCTCTACAAATTTTCGATTTTGTTTTTTGTTTGCCTTTTCTTCCCTTTTCACTGTTGGCTTCCTCGACCTAGCTCTCATCCCTCGCATTCCTTGCTGCCCCTACATATTACCAGCCCGTAGCTCCCTTTCCTCTCGAAATCCGAGCTCTTATGTGTTGTTGTCCCTTTCATATCCTTCGCAGCCCTTTCCCTCCGCATCCACAACCTTCTTTGCATCCTTCACTTCTCGTCCCTCTCTCTTGCAATCTTTTCCTTGGCACGGCACTCCATTCCTTCACTGTCTGCACTCTCATTCTTCAACCCGCAACTCTAACTTCCTCTTCTTTGTCGAGCCTCTGCCTTTATTCTATGCCTGCAACTTCTCTCTTCCACGTGCTCCTCCTTGCCTCTTCCTTTCGCTCAATGCTTCACTTTGCGTCGCTGCCTGAGCTCCTTTGAACTTTTCTCCCTCAGTCCTACATTCCTGCGAGCTCTATCCCTCGCTACCGCCATAGAGCCTGCATAGAAGCACTCTATCTACTTTTCATTTTTTTATTTTTAATGCTTTTGTGTTGATTTCGTTAGGGTTAGATTTCTTTTAATTCGATTTTTCTTTTTAATGTTTGTTTTTCACATTTTATTTTTGTTTTGACTTTTGTTTAAATTAAAAAGAAACTCTAAAATTTTGATTTTTTATAGTGTGACTTTGATTTTTTTTTAGGAATCAAATTTCTTTTTTTTTTTTTTGCTTTTCCTTTTTTTGTTTTTTAATGACACTTTGATTTTGTTTGATATAAAAACAAAATATTAAAAAAAAAATCATTTCCATTTTTTAATGTGACTTTGATATTTCTAAAGAATTAAATCAAAAGAGAACTTTGTGTTCTCACATTAAAATTTTAAATTTTTATGTGGCCTTTGGCCTATTAAAAATTTAATTTCATTAAGCCTTTTGATTTATTTATTTTTTACATTTGTCACATTAATTTTATAAACCTTAGTACATTAAAATTTGTCTGAGGAATAATTAAATTTTTAATTTAAAGTTCCTTCTTGGGGTTTTTTTGTGTTAGGGGTTTAGGACTTTAAAATTTAAAGGGAAAATTTTGTGATATTAAAATTTTTAATTTCTCTATACTCAAACACGTTTAAATAATTTTTAAGTCGTCTCTAAAGATTGACTATAGGAAAACAATATTTTTTTCGGATTGGGGTCACTTAAGAAAAATCATTTTAATTTTGGTATTGTTAAGTGTTTAGCATTTAAATTTCATTGTTCTTCATGGTATTTAATTTTCGAAATTTAATTGGTAGAGTATTTTGCATGCTAAGGTTTTGAGCATTTTCTTATGCTTGACATCCATTGAGATTGGTCATCGTTGAATTAGCGCTAAGCGTTATTTAATTACTTGAATTATTTGATGTTTATTGCATGTTAAATATTTTGTGAATATTTAAGTAATTATTAAAGTATTGTGTCATGGAATTGTGATAAATTGCATATCTTTTGTTTCATACACTGAGTATTTTTTTTTGAGCATCTGATATTAATTTGTGAAGAAGATTTTGTTCTCCTTGAGCTATAATTGCACTTGAAACAATCTAGAAGGTTTGAAGTAAGCTTGTGGTTTAATTGTGATATTCTAAGAAGTTTATCTTTAAGTCTTTGTCTAGTAAAGTGAACGTTTAATTTTGGTGATTAAGAGCTTTGATAAATTGCGACATAAGTGCTTCTGATCCTCAAATCTAACTTCATCTCATCATCTCGTGCATTCCATATTAAGCTAGTTCTACATAACTAAAATTTACTTCCAAGTATAAGCTTGGTCGATAGAAAGATAGGTACCAATTCATCTTTCCTTGAGAAGCCTACTTTTAATAGTACTTAAAACGATGACCTTGCAGTCGTCAGAGCCACAACTCTCTGCAGCGCCAGAGGCACCAAGTATGTTAGATTTTCAAGAGAGGTGTCATTAATCACATCTTAGTGTGCTTCACCTTATCTTCTCTCTGCGAATTACTATGAAATCAGAGTCAATATCGAAAGGATTGAAGGGTTAAAACTTAGATAGGCATTTAACTAAAATTAACCAAGTTCCTGCATCTCACATTAGTTTTAGGATCCGCATTTCATATAAGATAGTTATTCACCCAAGTAGCAATTACTAATCAAATACTTGGTCCTAAATTTCCTAGCAAGCTTGTTGACTCGATAAGACACTGGTATCAATCGTTTAAATATAATCAAATCCTGTAACTCTTGCTAAATCTTAATCAAGTACTTGGTCCCTTCATTGTGTCTCCCGAACTGGTTGGTTCCCAACTAGTTCTCCTTCTTTCCATTTCCGTAGGGTCTACCCCCCTTAGCCTGTTGTAGGAAGACAACTTAAATGGAGAGATTGAGGATCAAGGTGGCAGCCCCCAATCTGAGCCATTGTCGCGGTGCCTAGACATTCTATGCGACAACAATCCCAATGATTAAAGACAATCAACCCAAAGAAAGGACACTGATAATAAGGGAAGCATGGAAGGTTGTCAAGTATGGATTTTCTTGGGCATACTACTTCAATCAATGCCTCCTATTAATGCCCCTCCTAAAGAAATGACCTTAGGGGAGGCCACACTGGATTAGGGGTAAAGGTAACCTCCTAGGTGAAGTGTGGGAACAAGGGTACCATCAAGAGTAGTCGATCATCCAACTTAGCCAGTGATGCGTATTCATATTCCCTAAAACATTAAATGAAAGCACATGATTATAGAAATGGTTATTATACCTTCTGATAGATGACTCACCTTCCTTCAAGAAGCTTGCCATATTGGAGAGAGCATTGATCAGAACATAGGTGGAGAGCTCTAATGTAAAGCTATTTGTGGGCCATCGTAGGGCCACAAGCTGGCTGGCTGACCAATGGGGAGAAAATTTTTCTCTTGTGAGTTACCATGTTAACAAGACTAATGCACACTAAGTATGGTTCAACTAGTAGAAAAGCAACTCTCCCTTAGTTCCAAATTACTTTGCCAAAAATGGAGTTGTAGAGTCTAAAATAGAGTTAGTTACAATAAAAAAGTTTACTGAGGATAGGAGCCAAAAATAAAATAGAACTGAAGATAGAACTCACACACATCATTGCTAACTCTAAAAGTACAATTAAGCTCCAAAAATAGGACTAAACATAAAGAGACAAGGCTTCCCAGAATAAAGGGATCAGTGGATAAGTTTTGTGCCTTGAAATAGGAAGGAAGTGTGCACTTGTGGATAAGAAGGCTAGGATATGGAAGTGTGCTCTTGTGGATAAGGAGATTAGTGATAAGGAAGTGCACATTGATGGATAAGATATAGCCATGTCACTGTCCAGTCAATGCCACATGTCATCCTACATGGCAGCCCCTGCTAAAAATATACATACTATAGATAGTAACTGATAAAAATAGCAGGACCTCCTACTGCATAGGAAATGTAAGGTAGTTAATGTGCACGTACACCAACAGGAGGAAACACTAGTAAAATGGTGGTTGTAACTCTCCTTAGAGGGAATATTGTATTTGTAGGTATTAGGCATAGAGCCTTCTTAGATTTAGTGATACATTTTATCTATTAGAGAATGCTTCACATCACATTCTTACATGACATCCATTATATCCCTAATATTGGGATCATATGATTGCATAAGAGGGAATTAAACTGAGTACATTTATTGATTCTCAATGTTCTTTTTGAACCAGTTGTGATCTATAGAGTATTTCTATCCAAATGAAAGCAGAATTCTGATTCAGAAATTTGTAGTTTCTCTACATATATATTTTGTTTCTTGTGTAACTGCATGGCAATTTGAAATTTAGTTTGTTGTTCTTCACTTGTATTGCCCTCAGGGATATAAGGTGACTAAACAGGGGACATCCATGATCACAACTAAATGGGAGGCTGTGACTCCAAAGAATCGTTTACCTCCAGTTTCATCTGTAGATGATCAAGGAATTGGAATTCAACTTGCACAGCTTGGCTTGGAAGCTTCAACAGCGGTACACTTTCCTTCCATCTATATAAATTTTTGAGGATGTATTATAAACTTAGCATTGACAATTAACGTTTAAACTTTATACAACATCTTAATTGAAAGAATGTGCATAATATTGCACTAGATATTGCCCACAAAGGTTGAGACACTGAAATCAAAGGATGTGGCACCTGTGGTTGGAAATTCATGGTGACTAGGTATAATGTGCATAAGAATATCATGTCTTGGCAAAGTCTTAGGTGCTAAAAGGTATTTCATCTCTTGGGTGAAGTCTCAAGTGCCAACTTTGTAAATCAGAGATTCAGAATGACTTTGACTTGATATTAATTGGATTTAACTTCCAATGAAATATGACTTTGATTTCATTGGCTTTAACCTTCAAAATTACCCCACACATTCCATTGGTACAGACAAGAGATTATCTTGGTGATTATGGTGAAAATTTCAAAGTAGATTTACAGGACTGTTTTCTGTTTCTAGGGAGCTGCTCGGCGTTTGAATTCAGCAGCTAAAAATGTAGAGATTGAGTCTATTGCAGGGCCAGAAAATGTTGCAGTCCTAGACCTACAATATCTACTTTTCAAAAGAGAGGTATAGTTTCACAGCCTTCCTAACATCATTCTTGATTTGTCTTTTCTTTTATTGGGGTTAACTGTTAATGTATTTCACACATAATATGATGCATTTACTTTTCACTCTATAATCAACAAATAACTTTGGTTTTGAAAGTGCTGTTGTAATCGGATATCCTGATTTTTTACCATCTTGTCTATCAGGATATCATATACAAGTTTTCTTAGGTTCAAATAATTGTTATGGTTAGCTTCCTTAAACCTAAAATAAATGAAGTACAAGAAACATGGAATTACAAGGATAGTGTAAATGTATGAGGTTATATATTGTCTATCTATAAACAAGAGGAAATTATATCAATGTCCACTAATGACCAAACTAGATCAATGGGATTCGGGGTAACTACACATGATAATAGTAGCCAGCCGTACCAAAGCGATATTCAGCTATTGTTGAATAAGCATAACCTGGTGTTTTGCGAGATTCCCACATAGAGACATAGATCTAGAGGAGGGGCCAAACCTATGATCACCACACCTTATGGGCACCTGAAGAAATTCAACAATGAGATAGAGAAGGCCATCAAAGAACTACTAGTTATGGGCCACATCAGACCTGTTTCGAGCCCATTTGCTTCATCAATAGTTTTGGTGAACAAGAAGGATGGCACATGGAGGATGTGCATTGACTATCAGGCGCTGAACAAAACGACCAAAAAAAGGTACCCCATACCTAGGATCGACAAACTACTTGATGAATTGGATGGAGCAATATGTTTCTCAAAGATTGATCTACAGTTAGGATAGCATCACATCCAAGTCCAGGAGCAGGATATGCATATGATGGCTTGCAGGTGCCACTATGGACATTTTGAATTCTTGGTCATGCCATTTGGGCTAACTAATGCACCAGCCACTTTCCAATCTTGTATGAACCACATCTTAAACAAGTGTTAAATTTTAGGTATGTTCTATGCTTAGAGAAATTTATTTCAATTTTCACATTTAGCTCAATATCTTTTCCAGATTAGCAATCACATCAGCATTAAAGTAAACTACAATTAGAACATAAACATAAATCGCAGAAGACAAGCCAAGACAAGAGGACACAAGATGTGGCGCTAGCCAGGGACAAACCCCAATGTGGGGAAACCCTTGATCAATTCTTCTTATATGTTCTTCAATAGTTCAGCAGAGAGAGAGAGAGAGAATAGTACATTTACAACAGAAGTCAACACTTTGACTTATCTAGATAAGAGCATAGATCATCTCTAAGAAGATAATACATGAGATCAGTTGAAGACATGCTGCTTCAACTGATTCTCCAAGGTGACTCCTTCACCTATCATTGTGTTGCATTTCGTCATCATGCTGCATCTCACCGTGCTGCACCATGCTGCACCCATCATCACTATGCTGCATCTCATCATGCTTCATTAATCATGATTGTACCCATCACTATACTGCATTATGTGCCATTGTTGCACCATGTTGCCATACTGACCTATGTGCTGGCTGCATCTTGCTTGCTTGTTGTGCCTAGCTTGCTTGTTGTCCCTAGCATGCTTGTTGTCCTTTGCATGCTTGTTGTTGCATGCTAGTTGTCCCTTGCATGCTAGCTATAACATTGCATGCTTGGTGTATTTGTTGCTAAGTACCATACAACTGTCCCAATGTTAGTTAATTGTCCCTTGCATGTTGCTCCCCTTCGGAGACAGATGCTCTGGTTGTTCCGGCAGTTCCGGCTTTTCTCGACAGTTCCAACAATTCTGACAATTCCTGCAGTTCTGACGGTTCCAGCAATTCCGGCTCTTCCCGGCAGTTCCAGCTTCTACCCTTTGCGCCAGCTTTCCTGCTTGTTCCGGCAATTCCCAACAGTTCCGGCAGTTCTGGCAATTCCATTAGTTCTCGGCGATTCCCGGCAGTTCCAGCTATTCTCGGCAGATCTAGCTATTGTCGGAAGTTCCAGTAGTTCTAGTTATTCCCAGTAGTTTTGGTTGTTCCCGGCAGTTCCGGCAATTCCGACTGTTCCCGCCAGTTCCAGCAATTCCAGCGGTTCTCGCCAGTTCCAACTCCAGCCCTCTGCGTTAGCTTTCCCGCTTGTTCTGCCAGTTCCCGGCAGTTTCGGCAGTTTCGGTAATTCCGACTGTTCCCTGCAGTTTCAGCAATTCCGGTTGTTCCCAGCAATTTCGGCAATTTTGGCTATTCCCGACAGTTTTGGCAATTTCGGCTATTCCCGGCAGTTTTGGCTTTTCCCGACAGTTTCGCTATTCTCGGCAATTTCGGCTATTCTCAGCAGTTCTCAGCAGTTCCAGTTATTTCCGGTAGTTCCGGCAGTTTCGGCTTCTGCTCTCTGGATTAGGGCAACGTTATCCCTTAGGATCTCTCCTCCTACTAAAACCCAAAGACAAGTAGAGAGGAATAGATCCCAAGTGTGTTGAATGACTTGAAGGCCACCTCTATTTATACTAAAACGTTGAGCACAAGTGGGATTTATTTGGTTTTTGGCCGACCTTGATGAATTGTCCCATAACACAAATAAATTCATATCTCCATGGATACTTATCAGAATCGGATGATCTTTAGATCAATCCTACACCTCTCGATGAGAGGGATCCAAGAAAAATATCAGCTTCCATTAATAAGATGACCCACATGGAGTTTGGCCCTAGTTGCCATTTTTAACACTCCCTATCAACTAGGGAGAACTCCATCCACTGATCCATATGTCCGACTATACTATCTCTGCCATCAGTGCCCTGCATTGCTCTGCTCTGCTGAGTTATGCTCTGCTTTGCTTTGCTCTGCTCTGCTGAACCATGAATAAGAAGAATTGATCGAGAATGTCTCATACCATTCTCTACTGACCCCAAGTCAATTTTATTGATCCCAGATCAATATCACAAGAGAGTGTCTCAAACCACTCATACTGATCCCAGATCAGTTTCATTGATCCCAAATCAATGGAGGTCATCCTAGCATAGGGAGTACAGTAGATACATCGATGCGTCCATCGATAGTACTACTATGGTCCCTAACCCCATTTCCCTGCTCATTGATCAGATGAGAGGTACTTCCCATGAGTCCCAGACTGCATGTGTAGGATGCCTCGACAGGAGAACTAATCATCCTGTCCACAAGAGAACGAATCATCCTGCCCCACAGTCGCCACGGGAGAACTAATCATCTTGTTTCACAATTGCCACGGGAGAACTAATCATCTCGACCCACAGGAGAACTAATCATCATGTTCCACAGTTGCCACGGGAGAACTAATCATCCCGGCCCACAGGAGAACTAATCATCATGTTCTATAGTTGCCACGAGGTATCACAGGGGAAGGTTGAACTTGTCATCTTGTACATAGCGCACCACCAGTGAAGGGTGAGTCGCCATGTGGTCGTATGTTGCTCTAGTAAGTACCCCAAGCCCCTTAGAGCTCCCAGAGCTCAATGCATGCAACATGCAAGACCCTTATAAGAAGGTCTCTCAATGACTCCAAGTCGTTCGGGAAAGTCATAGATTTGACCTTTCCCTGGGGCTTTGACAAAATGTTTACGACTTGTACATCAATCTCAATGCGATGGAGCGTCCTTGCTCATCGACTTACCATATCCCAGATAAGGCGGTATCTAATGTCTATCTGCTGGAGCAATCATCGAATACGAGATTCCTCAATAATCGAATCCCCCCTCTGGTTGTCACAGAGAATCACAGTGGTATTCATCATGTGTACAAACAGCTCACTTAAGAGCTTCTGTGACCATGAAGCTTCACACGAGATCATACTCGTAGCTATGTATTCGGTCTCGGCGATGCTTATAGCAACCGACTTCTGCGTCCTGCTCATCCATGATATCAAAGCAAAATCCAAAGAGAACCAGCACTGAGAAGTGCTCTAGTGATCCTCCACATTTCCTGCCCAATGAGCATTCGAATAATCATGCAGTTTCATATTTCTGGCAGTGTATCTCAATCCATGAGAGATTATGCCCTGAAGATATCTCAGAAGATTCTTGGCACCAATCCAGTGAGGCTCAACCAAATATGAGCTCACCATACTAACTGCAAAACATATGTCCGGACAAAAGTTCACCAAGAACATCAACGTGAATGAGTTTATGAAACTCGGAGGCATTTCCCAAATCTGGTCCAACATTACTACCATATAACTTCTAAAAGTTAAGATCCTCGAGGTAGTCACAGGCTTGCAGTTTATCATTCCACATCCGGAATCCAACTCCCTCTTACTTCTGCAAATGAGAGGGTTTGCGCCTGTCAGAAATAGATCGTCCTCATAAGGTGTTGGTATGAGAGGTCTATCATCCACAACATTCAAACAATGGTTTGGATCAGCTTCATCTGATAGTTATCAATCCTCTCATACTACGCCCGAGGAGTTTTGCTTCAAGCCATAGAGGGCTTTCTTCCACTTGCATACGTGAGATTCCTGATCATCAATCTCAAACCCCTCAGGTTGTTCTAAACCTGTGGACCTACTATATGAGGAGAATGGTCCCCTTGTAAGATTTTCCTTCGGTACATCTCAGACATGTACTTTCGTGCTCTTTTTGAATTCAGGCATCCCTATCACCATCTGACTCACAGACCTCTGGTGTTATGTGTCAATGGACATGGTCCCCAGTGGACTTCCTGCAACTTGATACAACCCTGAACTCAAAAACATTTTTGAAAATTCTATTTTCAAACACGTACCTTTCCATCGATGAGTGCCACCTCGTAACCTTTGACTTCCATTGTTGAAATGGACACCAGGTTCTTCTTGTGATCAAGTACATAAAAGAGATTCTGTAAATGAATCAAGTTACCCTCATTCAATTGAGAGGTAACATTCCCTACACCCTTTCTGGGATAGGCGGCATCAGCTCCAAGTATAATCCCACGGTTGTTTCCATCTCTACCAAATTAGAGAGGGCACCCTTCTATCTGATGAAGTGCCTTGAAGCACTACAATCAATAATCCAAATTCCCAAAGAATCTGAAGGAGAGGGCCAATACAAGATAACGCTTCTTTATCTTATCAAAAACAACATTTGATTCTTCATACCTGGCGTTCCTTGCTTTCTTTGAAGAGTCGGCCATTTCCTTGATGACCTGCATTACCTGTCATTCCTTTGATCATTGAAGATGTCCCTGGAATGATTGTTATCTTCATCAAGAGATGTGTCTCTGCTATTCGGACACTCCTTCGCATAATGGTCGAACTTGTTGCAACCAAGGCATCTGCCTTTCCTTCCACCCTTAGATCCAGACTTCCCAATGAAGTGATCTTTAAGTAGGCCATCAAAAACTTCCGCTGCACCATTTTGATAATATTCTCTGCTTCGACTTCACCCTTGACGAATTTGAAGAGGGATGAGGAATCCATTGATCCTTTTTTTTTCCTTTCCCAACTGTCTTCGGTGATTGCTCTTTCACTCTTGCTTGGGCATTGCCTTCACCTTAGCTCTGATACCATGTTAAATTTTAGGTATGTTCTATGCTTAGAGCAATTTATTTCAATTTTCACAGTTAGCTCAATATCCTTTCCAGATTAGCAATCACATCAGCATTAAAGTAAACTGCAAATAGAACATAAACATAAATCGTCGAAGACAAGCCAAGACAAGAGGACACAAGATGTGGCGCTAGCCAGGGACAAACCCCAATGTGGGGAAACCCTTGATCAATTCTTCTTATATGTTCTTCAATAGTTCAGTGGAGAGAGAGAGAGAGATAGTATGTTTACAACAGAAGTCAACATTTTGACTTATCCAGATAAGAGCATAGATCATCTCTAAGAAGATAACACATGAGATCAATTGAAGACATGCTGCTTCCACTGATTCTCCAAGGGGACTCCACCTATCATTGTGCTGCGTTTCATCAGCGTGCTGCACCTCACTGTGCTACACCCATCATCACTATGCTACATCTCATCTTGCTTCATTAATCATGATTGTACCCATCACTATACTGCATTATGTGCCATTGCTACACCATGTTTACATACTGACCTATTTGTTGGCTGCATCTTGCTTGCTTGTTGTCCCTAGCTTGCTTGTTGTCCATTGCATGCTTGTTGTTGCATGCTAGCTGTCCCTTGCATGCTAGCTGTAACATTGCATGCTTGGTGTATTTGCTGCTGAGTACCATACAACTGTCCCAATGTTAGTTAGTTGTCTCTTGCATGCTGCTCCCCTTCGGAGATAGATGTTCTGGCTGTTCCGGCAATTCCAACTTTTCTCGACAGTTCCAACAGTTCCGACAATTCCGGCTATTCCCAACAGTTCCAGCAATTCCGGTTTTTCCTGGCAGTTCCAGCATCTACCCTCTGCGCCAGCTTTCCTGCCTATTCCTTCAATTCCCCAAAGTTTCGGCAGTTTCAGTAGTTCTCGGCGATTCCCGATAGTTCCGGCTATTCCCGGCGATTTCAGCAATGTTCCACCAAGGTTCTAGGATGAGGGGGCGAGGGAGCGAGGGGGTGCGGGAGCAGCCTATGCAAAAGCTCCCTACCATTTTTTAGGAAACGTGGGGGAGCGTCAGGGTCTTAAAAATTTATAAATATAAAATATAATTTATTAATTGAGTTCACTATGACAATTTGGTTTGAATTGAAAAGCTGCAAAGCATGATTATTGATATGAATATCATTTGACATTATCCAAATTTTATAATATCATATAAAATAATAAATTCAAAATTCTAATTTATAATCATACATCAATGATCATACATTATGATTAAAGTTTAAAAGTTTAAACCATATTGATGTTCCACTTCCTACTATGAACATTGAATATTGAAGCGAATATTCAATATTAACATAAAATTATAAAAGTAAAGTCTGATACATCATACATCAAGAGTCCAAATTTTATAGAATTATAAAAGATTAAAGTCAAGTTTGATACATCAAGAGTCATCATTAGCAAAAAATGCCAAATGCTAAAGGCTACCATATGCTCTAAATTTTTATAGAAAACAATTTTATATTATTAGGCACGGCTGAAATTACCTTGAAAAAGCCACATTTTGCAGCTGTAGAAACTTTCTTTAATTTGAAATGAACATTACACTGAGCTTCCAATAGGTATAAGCGTATCTAACTGCGATGATATGTTTCATGCAATATAAACTTCAATCTTTAACATCATCACAAGACAAATAGTTAGTAGTAGATAAATATGGACATGATTAAAACTAAAAGCGTAAAACATATAAATCTCCAATTTATTATAATTATCTTGTTCGAATATAGCCTGACTGCACCATAAAACCTTCTAAGGAGCCTGAGATGTTCTGAACTGTACCATAGCTTTTTTAGTATTTACAATACTTGTACTGTGCTTCTCTCATTATGGATCCCTGGTTTGTCCACTCTGACCATTGTCGATGTGAAATGATTCACTCAGAATAAGCATATGACTTTTATTTCCGGCAAGAAATGAAAAGTAACATGATGTATTATGGATATCTTTTCATGAAGCCAACCTAATATGGGCCCTCACTTCACCTGGTGAGAGAAATAAGCATATGATTTTATTTCCAGCACGAAATGAAAAGTAACATGATATACTCTGGATCTCTTTTCATGAAGCCAACCAAATAAGGACCCTTGCTTCACCTGGAGAGAGAGAATAAGCATATGATTTTTATTTCCAACAAGAAATGAAACACAACATGATATATTATGGATCTCTTTTCATGAAGGCAACCTAATAATGGGCCCTCACTTCACCTGGAGAGAGAGAGATACTTTGCACAAACAGAATATGGTTAGATTTTATGCAGAATTATATTACATCTCTGAAACACCTGCAAATTTGCAAATTTGAAAATATGAAAGTTGGGCTTTACTCCACCTTGCAAATCTTCTGTTCAGAAAGAGCCTCGATAAACATCAACCAGTACAGACGAGACCTTAACTTGGAGAAGTTAGATATTTACACCAAGTTAGATATTTAAAATTCTTATGTATATATGAATACCTGGCCTTACTCAAGTATGCCAGTTGGTTGTTAGATATTCACATGAGATGAAATCAGCTCCCTCTGGAATGATGAATCCGAACAATGAAATCCAACGTTGTGAGTGGAGCTCTCAGCGAACTTGCAAAGGCTGTGCCGCTGTGAGTGTGTTGTTCATGGTTCAAGGTGCTGGTTTTATAACATGAAACAACGATTTTCCAAAACCCTAAACGTTAATTAACTCTTAATTAAAGATTAAGTTCAGCGTTTAGTTAATTAAAAATTTAAAATGGTTTTTAATGCATTAAAAGTGTGCCACGTCCCCCCTCGTCCACTCTCGCTCCCCCTTGTCCCCCCACGTCCCCTTTCGCTCCCCATGTTCCCTCTCACTCCCCCACGCCCCCCCACGTCCCCCTGAGTTTCCTCCATTTTGGGAGCGTGGGGAAACGTCCCCTACTTGTCCCCAAGTCCCCGGAGCGCGGGGGAGTGAGGAAACTAGACCCCTAGGGTGGGGGGCGAGTCCCCGTGGAACACTGGATTTCAGCTATTCCTGGCAGTTCTGGCAATTCCGGTTGTTCCCAGCAAATCCGGCAGTTTTGGCAATTCCAGCTGTTCCCACTAGTTACGGCTTCAGCCCTCTCTGCCAGCTTTCCCGCCTGTTCTGGCAGTTTTCGGTAGTTCCAGCAGTTTCGGTAGTTCTGGTTGTTCCCGACAGTTTCAGCAATTCCTGTTGTTCCCGGCAGTTTCGGCAATTCCGGCTATTCCCGACAGTTCCGGCAGTTTCGACAATTTTGGCTGTTCCCGGCAGTTCCGACAATTCCAGCTATTCCTGGCAATTCTGGCAGTTCGGGCTCTTCCCGGCAGTTCCGACAATTCCAGCTATTCCTGGCAATTCTGGCAGTTCGGGCTCTTCCCGGCAGTTCCGACAATTCCAGCTATTCCTGGCAATTCTGGCAGTTCGGGCTCTTCCCGGCAGTTCCGACAATTCCAGCTGTTCCGGCAGTTCCCAACAGTTCCGGCAGTTCCCAGCAATTTCGGCTTTTGCCCTCTGGATTAGGGCAGCGTTATCCGTTAGGATCTCTCCGCCTACTAAAACCCAAAGACAAGTAGAGAGGAATAGATCCCAAGTGTGTTGAAATGACTTGAAGGCCACCTCTATTTATACTAAAACGTTGAGCACAAGTGGGGTTTATTTGGTTGTTGGCCGACCCTGACGAATTGTCCCATAACACAAATAAATTCATATCTACATGAATACTTATCAAAATTAGATGATCTTTAGATCAATCCTACACCTCTCGATGAGAGGGATCCAAGAAAAATATCAACTTCCATTAATAAGATGACACACATGGAGTTTGGCCCTAGTTGCCAATTTTAACACTCCCTCTCAACTAGGGAGAACTCCATCCGCTGATCCATATGTTCGACTGTACTATCTCTGCCATCAGTGCCCTACAATGCTCTGCTCTACTGAGCTCTGCTCAGCTTTGCTTTGCTCTGCTCTGCTGAACCATGAATAAGAAGAATTGATCAAGAATGTCTCATACCATTCTCTACTAAACTGAAGTCAGTTTTATTGATCCCAGATCAATATCACAAGAGAGTGTCTCAAACTACTCATACTAATCCCAGATCAATGGAGGTCATCCTAGCATAGGGAGTACGGTAGATACATCAATGCGTCCATTGATAGTACTACTATGGTCCCTGACCTCATTTCCCTGCTCATTGATCAGATGAGAGGTACTTCCCATGAGTCCCAAACTGCATGGGTAGGATGCCTCGACAGGAGAACTAATCATCCTGTCTACAAGAGAACGAATCATCCTGCCCCACAGTCACCACGGGAGAACTAATCATCCCGGCAAACAGGAGAACTAATCATCCTGTTTCACAGTTGCCACGAGAGAAATAATCATCCTGGCCCATAGGAGAACTAATCATCCTGTTCCACAGTTGCCACGAGAGAATTAATCATCCCAGCCCACATGAGAACTAATCACCCTGTTCCATAGTTTCCACGAGGTATCACAGGGGAAGGTTGAACTTGTCATCTTGTACATAGCGCACCACCAGGGGAGGGTGAGTTGCCATGTGGTCGTATGTTGCTCCAATAAGTACCCCAAGCCCCCCGAAAGCTCCCAGAGCTCAATGCATGCAACATGCAGGACCCTTATAAGAAGGTCTCTCTACGACTCCAAGTCGTTCGGGAAAGTCACAGATTTGACCTTTCCCTGGGGCTTTGACAAAATGTCTGCGACCTATACATCAGTCTCAATGCGATGGAGTGTCCTTGCTCATTGACTTACCATATCCCAGATAAGGCAGTATCTGATGTCTATCTGCTAGAGCAATCATCGAATACGGGATTCCTCAATAATCGAATCACTCCTCTGGTTGTCACAAAGAATCACAGTGGTATTCATCATGTGTAAAAACAGCTCACTTAAGAGCTTCTACAACCATGCAGCTTCACACGAGATCATACTCGTAGCTATGTATTCGGTCTCGACGATGTTTATAGCAACCGACTTTTGTTTCCTGTTCATCCATGATATCAAAGCAAAATCCAAAGAGAACCAACACTGAGAAGTGCTCTAGTTATCCTCCACACTGCCTGCCCAGTCAACATTCGAATAATCATGCAGTTTAATATTTCCGGCAGTGTATCTCAATCCATGAGAGATTGTGCCCCGAAGATATCTCAGAAGATTCTTGGCACCAATCCAGTGAGGCTCAACCAAATATGAGTTCGCCATACTAACTGCAAAACATATGTCCGGACGAAAGTTCACCAAGAACATCAACGCAAATGAGTTTATGAAACTCAGAGGCATTTCCCAAATCTAGTCCGACATCACTACCATATAACTTCTGAAAGTTAAGATCCTCGAGGTAGTCATAGGCTTGCAGTTTATCATTCCACATCCAGAATCCAACTCCCTTTTACTTCTGCAAATGAGAGGGTCTGCACCTGTTAGAAATAGGTCGTCCTCATAAGGTGCTGGTATGAGAGGTCTGTCATCCACAACCTTCAAACAATGGTTTGGATCGGCTTCACTCTTAGTGAATCTCAGCTTCATCTGACAACTATCAATCCTCTCATACTACGCCCGAGGAGTTTTGCTTCAAGCCATAGAGGGCTTTCTTCCACCTACATACGTGAAATTCCTGATCATCAATCTCAAACCCTCTGGTTGTTCTAAACTTGTGGACCTACTATACGAGGGGAATTGTCCCCTTGTAAGATTTTCCTTCGGTACATCTTAGTCATGTACTTTCATGCTCTTTTTGAATTCAAGCATCCTTGTCACCATCTGACTCATAGACCTCCGGTGATATGTGTCAATGGACATGGTCCCCAGTGGACTTCCTGCAACTTGATACAACCCTGAACTCAAAAACATTTTTGAAAATTCTATTTTCAAAAACATACCTTTCCATCAATGAGTGCCACCTCATAACCTTTGACTTCCATTGTTGAAATAGACACCAGGTT
This sequence comes from Pinus taeda, assembly GCA_000404065.3. Classification (NCBI taxonomy): domain Eukaryota; kingdom Viridiplantae; phylum Streptophyta; class Pinopsida; order Pinales; family Pinaceae; genus Pinus; species Pinus taeda. The sequence goes on along the minus strand of APFE031413557.1, from coordinate 66,265 downwards.
CTTCTTGCGATCAGGTACATAAAGGAGATTTAGTAAATGAATCAAGTTACCCTCATTCAATTGATGGGTAGCATTCCCTACACCCTTTTCGAGATAGGTGGCATCAGCTCCAAATATAATCCCATGATTGTTTCCATCTCTACCAAATTAGAGAGTGCACCCTTCTATCCGATGAAGTGCCTTGAAGCACTACAATCAATAATCCAGATTCCCAAAGAATTTGAAGGAGAGGGTCAATACAAGATAACTCTTCTTTATCTTATCAAAAACAACATTTGATTCTTCATACCTGGGGTTCCTTGCTTTCTTTGAAGAGTTGGCCTTTTCCTTGATGACCTATATTACCTGTCATTCCTATGATCATTGAAGATGTCCCTGGAATGATTGTTATCTTCATCAAGAGATGTGTCTCTGCCATTCGAACACTCCTTCGCATAATGGCCGAACTTATTGCAACCAAGGCATCTACCTTTCCTTCCACCCTTAGATCCAGACTTCCCAATTAAGTGATCTTTAGGTAGGCCATCAGAAACTTCCGCTACGCCATTCTGATAATATTCTTTGCTTCGACTTCACCCTCGACGAATTTGAAGAGGGATGAAGAATCCATTGATCCTTTTTTTTCCTTTCCCAACTGTCTTCAGTGATTGCTCTTTCACTCTTGCTTGGGCATTGCCTTCACCTTAGCTCTGATACCATGTTAAATTTTAGGTATATTTTATGCTTAGAGCAATTTATTTCAATTTTCACTGTTAGCTCAATATCTTTTCCAGATTAGCAATCACATCAGCATTAAAGTAAATTGCAGATAGAACATAAACATAAATCACAGAAGACAAGCCAAGACAAGAGGACACAAGATGTGGCACTAGCCAGGGACAAACCCCAATGTCGGGAAACCCTTGATCAATTCTTCTTATATGTTCTTCAATAGTTTAGCAGAGAGAGAGAGAGAGATATACGTTTACAACAAAAGTCAACACTTTGACTTATCTAGATAAGAGCATAGATCATCTCTAAGAAGATAATACATGAGATCAGTTGAAGACATGTTGCTTCAACTGATTGTCCATGGTGACTCCTTCACCTACCATTGTGTTGCATTTCGTCATCATGCTGCACCTCACCGTGTTGCACCATGCTGCACCCATCATCACTATGTTGCATATCATCATGCTTCATTAATCATGACTATACCCATCACTGTACTGCATTATGTGCCATTGTTGCACCATGTTGCCATACTGACCTATGTGCTGGCTGCATCTTGCTTGCTTTTTGTCCCTAGCTTGTTTGTTGTCCCTAGCATGCTTGTTGTCCTTTGCATGCTGCTTGTTGCATGCTAGTTGTCCCTTGTATGCTAGTTGTAACATTGCATGCTTGGCGTATTTGCTGCTAAGTACCATGCAACTATCCCAATGTTAGTTAGTTGTCCCTTGCATGTTGCTCCCCTTCGGAGACAGATGCTCTGGTTGTGCCGGCAGTTCCCGGTAGTTCCGGCAATTTCAGCTTTCCCGACAGTTCCAACAATTCCAACTGTTCCTGGCAGTTCCAGCAATTCCGGCTGTTCTCGGCAGTTCAAGCTTCTATCCTCTACGCCAGCTTTCCTGGCCGTTCTGGCAATTCCCGACAGTTCCGGTAGTTCCCGGTGATTCTTGGTAGTTCTGGCTATTCCCTGTAGTTTCGGCTATTCCCAGAAGTTCCGGCAATTCCAGCTATTCCCGGCAGTTTTGGCTGTTCCTACAGTTCCAGCTGTTCCCGGCAGTTCCGGTAATTCCAGTTGTTCCCGCAAGTTCCTGCTTAAGCCCTCTGCGTCGGCGTTCCCGCCTATTCTGGCAGTTTCGGCAGTTTCAGTAATTCCAGTTGTTCCCAGCAGTTCCGGCAATTTCGGCAATTCTAGCTGGTCCCGGCAATTCCGTCTATTCTCGGCAGTTCTGGCTTTTCCTGGCAATTCTGACAATTCTGGCAGTTCCTGGCAGTTTCAGCGATTCTCGGCAGTTTCGGCAATTTCGGCTATTCCCGATAGTTCCAGCTATTCTCAGCAGTTTCAACTTCTGCCTCTGGATTAGTGCAGGGTTATCCCTTGGGATCTCTCCTCCTACTAAAACCCAAATACAAGTAGAGAGGAATAGATCCTAAGTGTGTTGAAATGACTTGAAGGCCACCTCTATTTATACTAAAACGTTGAGCAGAAGTGGGGTTTATTTGGTTGCTAGCCGACCCTGACGAATTGTCCCATAACACAAATAAATTCATATCTCCTTGAATACTTATCAAAATCGGATGATCTTTAGATCAATCCTACACCTCTCGATGAGAGGGATCCAAGAAAAATATCAGCTTCCATTAATAAGGTGACACACATGGAGTTTGGCCCTAGTTGCCAATTTTAACACTCCCTCTCAACTAGGGAGAACTGCATTCGCTGATCCATAAGTCCGACTGTACTATCTCTGCCATCAGTGCCTTGCAATGCTCTGCTCGGCTTTGCTCTGCTCTGCTCTGCTGAACCATGAATAAGAAGAATTGATTGAGAATGTCTCATACCATTCTCTACTGAACCGAAGTCAGTTTTATTGATCCCAGATCAATATCACAAGAGAGTGTCTCAAACCACTCATACTGATCCCAGATCAGTTTCATTGATCCCAGATCAATGGAGGTCAGCCTAGCATAGGGAGTACAGTAGATACATCGATGCGTCCATCGATAGTACTACTATGGTCCCTAACCCCATTTCCCTGCTCATTGATCAGATGAGAGGTACTTCCCATGAGTCCCAGACTGCATGGGTAGGATGCCTCGACAGGAGAACTAATCATCCTATCCACAGGAGAACGAATCATCCTACCCCACAATCGCCACAAGAGAACTAATCATCTTGTTTCACAGTTGGCACGGGAGAACTAATCATCCCGGCCCACAGGAGAACTAATCATCATGTGCCATAGTTGCCACAGGAGAACTAATCATCCCAGCCCACAGGAGAACTAATCATCCTATTTCACAGTTGCCATTGGGATAACTAGTCATCTCGGCCCACAAGAGAACTAATCATCCTGTTCCACAGTTGCCATAGGAGAACTAATCATCCTGTTCCATAGTTGCCACGAGGTATCACATGGGAAGGTTGAACTTGTCATCTTGTACATAATGCACCACCAGGGGAGGGTGAGTCACCATGTGGTCGTATGTTGCTCCAGTAAGTACCCTAAGCCCCCAAGAGCTCCCAGAGCTCAATGCATGCAACATGCAGGACCCTTATAAGAAGGTCTCTCAACGACTCCAAGTCGTTCGGGAAAGTCACAGATTTGACCTTTCCCTGGGGCTTTGACAAAATGTTTTCGACTTGTACATCAGTTTCAATGCGATGGAGCATCCTCGCTCATCGACTTACCATATCTCAAATAAGGCAGTATCTGATGTCTATCTGCTAGAACAATCATCGAATACGAGATTCCTCAATAATCGAATCCCCCCTCTAGTTGTCACAGAGAATCACAGTGGTATTCATCATGTGTACAAACAACTCACTTAAGAGCTTCTGCAACCATGCAGCTTCACACGAGATCATACTCGTAGCTATGTATTCGGTCTTGGCAGTGCTATAGCAACTGACTTCTGCTCTTGCTCATCCATGATATCGAAGCAGAATCCAAAGAGAACCAGCACTGAGAAGTGCTCTAGTGATCCTCCACACTACCTGCCAATCAGCATTCGAATAATCATGCAGTTTCATATTTCCGGCAATGTATCTCAATCCATGAGATATGTGCCCCAAGATATCTCAGAAGATTCTTGGCACCAATCCAGTGAGGTTCAACCAAATATGAGCTCACCATGCTAACTGCAAACATATGTCTGGACGGAAGTTCACCAGAACATCAACGCGAATGAGTTTATGAAACTCAGAGGCATTTCCCAAATCTGGTCTGACATCACTACCATATAACTTCTGAAAGTTAAGATCCTCGAGGTAGTCACAGGCTTGCAGTTTATCATTCCACATCCGAAATCCAACTCCGTCTTACTTCTGCAAATGAGAGGGTCTTCACCTATCAGAAATAGTTCATCCTCATAAGGCACTGGTATGAGAGGTCTATCATCCACAACCTTCAAACAATGGTTTGGATTGGCTTCACTCTTAGTGAATCTCTACTTCATCTGACAGCTATCAATCCTCTCATACTACGCCCGAGGAGTTTTGCTTCAAGCCATAGAGGGCTTTCTTCCACCTGCATATGTGAGATTCCTGATCATTAATCTCAAACCCCTTGGGTTGTTCTAAACCTGTGGACCTACTATATGGGGGGAATGGTCCCGTTGTAAGCTTTTCCTTCGGTACATCTCAGACATGTACTTTCATGCTCTTTTTGAATTCAGGCATCCCTGTCACCATCTGACTCCTAGACCTCTGGCGTTATGTGTCAATGGACATGGTTCCCAGTGGACTTCCTGCAACTTGATACAACCCTGAACTCAAAAACATTTTTGAAAATTCTATTTTCAAACACGTACCTTTCCATCGATGAGTGCCACCTCGTAACCTTTGACTTCCATTGTTGAAATGGACACCAGGTTCTTCTTGCGATCAGGTACATAAAAGAGATTCTGTAAATGAATCAAGATACCCTCATTCAATTGAGGGGTAATATTCCCTACACCCTTTCCGGGATAGGTGGCATTGGCTCCAAGTATAATCCTACGATTGTTTCCATCTCTACCAAATTAGAGAGTGCACCCTTCTATCTGATGAAGTGCCTTGAAGCACTATGATCAATTATCCAAATTCCCAAAGAATCTGAAGGAGAGGGCCAATACCACATAATGCTTCTTAATCTTATCAAAAACAACATTTGATTCTTCATACCTGGGGTTCCTTGATTTCTTTGAAGAGTCGGCCATTTCCTTGATGACCTCTCCTTTGATCATTGAAGATGTCCCTGGAATGATTGTTATCTTCATCAAGAGATGTGTCTCTGCCATTCGGACACTCCTTCGTATAATGGCCGAACTTATTGCAACCAAAGCATTTGTCTTTCCTTCCACCCTTAGATCCGGACTTCCCAATGAAGTGATCTTTAGGTAGGCCATCAGAAACTTCCGTTGCGCCATTATGATAATATTCTCTGCTTCGACTTCACCCTCGACGAATTTGAAGAGGGATGAGGAATCCATTGATCCTTTTTTTTCCTTTCCCAACTGTCTTCAATGATTGCTCTTTCACTCTTACTTGGGCATTGCCTTCACCTTAGCTCTGATACCATGTTAAATTTTAGGTATGTTCTAGGCTTAGAGCAATTTATTTCAATTTTCACAGTTAGCTCAATATCTTTTCCACATTAGCAATCACATCAGCATTAAAGTAAACTGCAGATAGAACATAAACATAAATCACAAAAGACAAGCGAAGACAAGAGGACACAAGATGTGGCGCTAGCCAGGGACAAACCCCAATGTGGGGAAACCCTTGATCAATTCTTCTTATATGTTCTTCAATAGTTTAGCAGAGAGAGAGAGAGAGATACGTTTACAACAAAAGTCAACACTTTGACTTATCTAGATAAGAGCATAGATCATCTCTAAGAAGATAATACATGAGATCAGTTGAAGACATGTTGCTTCAACTGATTGTCCATGGTGACTCCTTCACCTACCATTGTGTTGCATTTCGTCATCATGTTGCACCTCACCGTGTTGCACCACGCTGCACCCATCATCACTATGCTGCATCTCATCATGCTTCATTAATCATGATTGTACCCATCACTGTATTGCATTATGTGCCATTGTTGCACCATGTTGCCATACTGACCTATGTGTTGGCTGCATCTTGCTTGCTTGTTGTCCCTAGCATGCTTCTTGTTGCATGCTAGCTGTCCCTTGCATGCTAGCTGTAACATTGCATGCTTGGTGTATTTGCTGCTAAGTACCATTAAATACATGAAAGGCAAAAAGAACGTTGTGGTCAATGCGCTCTCTAGGAAAACAACAACATGTTCACTCATGGAGATCACAGAAGATTGGAAGGCCCACCTCATGGTGGAATACTCTAAAAACAAGTTTGTTTGTGAACTAATTGATGGCCTTATCCAAGATGACAAGTACAAAATAGTAGATGATGTCATTTTCTATAAAGACAGGATATATTTGGTCCCTGTCCACACTCAAGGAGAAGACCTTGAAGGCTGCAGATGGCACACCATTAGTAGGACACCGAGGGTACTTCAAAACATATAGACAAGTTAGGGAAAGGTTTTCTTGGAAGGGCCTGAAGGATGATGTGTCGAGGCACATAAGGGAGTGCATGACTTGCTAGCAGAGCAAGCTCATGCATACCCATTATGCAGGATTGCTACAACCCTTGCTAATTCGGGAATAGATTGACCAAGGATTGCATCTACATGGTGGTTGACAGATTGGTCAAGTTTTCTCATTTCTTCGCAATTTCAGCTAATTATAAGGCCACACAGGGGGCATAATTGTTATTTAAGGAGGTATTCAGACTCCATGGGTTGCCTAAAAATATAGTTAGTAATCTAGATGGCAGATTTATAAGTGAATTTTGGTAGGAGCTCTTCATATTAGTGGGTATAGAATTGACCTCTAGTACTAGCTATTATCCTCAAACTGATGGCCAAACAGAGATTTTGAATAAGTGGACTAAGGGGTATTTGCGTAATAATGTGACCAGGTAGCATAAAGCATGGATCAAATGGTTACATCTCGAGGAGCATTGTTACAACACCACTTATCATATGTCTATTTAGTATTGGGATGGCCCCATTCAGGGCACTGTATGGGTAGGACACCCCATCTTTTGTTGAGTTAGCATTTGGGGATAGCAGAGCCCCAAAAGCTGAAGATTGGATATAGGAGAGCCAAGGCATCCTATTCTTAAGGAGAATCTATAGACTTCCTAAAACCAACAAAAGATGTATGCGGACAGGGATAGAATAGAGCACAACTTTGAGGTGGGAGACATAGTTTTCCTAAGGTTACAGTCATATAAGTAGTCTTCACTCAAGAAGAGCGGTGTAGAAAAGCTTCAGCCAAGATTTTGCTGCCTTAATCCACGCCTGAGATTATTGTGGAGAAAATATCTAACTTCTTTGGGTGTGGCCTTGGGGGCAAGTCTTGAATTGAGATTGTCACTCAATTCTCAACTCCTCCATCTAAGCTTAATTCTAGTCGAAGCCAACTATGTAAAAGCAGCATAAGAACTTAAGACATAATCGTCGATTCCATGAGCATGAACATCCACAAGTATGAATATTGCAAGATAAGAAAAATAGACTAGTGGCAAATGATAAGTACTTGAAAGCAAAAGATCCAAGTGCAAAAGATAAACTTGAAAAGTAAAGCTTGGAAAGTAAATTGCTTAAGAGATAAATACCCCACAAGACAAATACTTAGGAAAGATAAGCATGCATAACAATGAAAATACTTGAAAATGTGAGACTTGGAATCAAGATTCTTAATAAATGATTATATGCTTGCCTGAAAAGAAATAGCTATTGCGTCAAGATAGATGAATTTTAAGAAACCAAAATTGTGAGGGATGTAGAAATTGCTCTTGGTTAATTTTAGCTTAAGTTAGATGGTTAGTTCTAAGATCTAAGGCAAGTTCCAAATGAACTCACTCCCCAGACGTTATCCTCACCAAGGCCTCGAACTCAAAATAAGGAGGCAATATGGGAACAAGGATCCCTAAATTGCTACTTCAACCAACAAAAGTTGGAGGTAAGTTATTATTGCAAAAAATTGACAAGTTTCTCTCTAATCTAATGAAGAATTGCTTGCAAAATAAAAGGTGCTTGAAAGGTAAAGAAAAGCAATGAAATGAGAACTAACGAAATTAATGAAAGCAAGTGAGATGCACACAAGAATTGCAAGAATAAGTAAATCTAGAAATTAAACAAATTGCATGAAAGTGGAAATTCTACAAAAGAAATTAGATGCAAAATAGAATTAGCAATTAAAGAGCCTAAACAAATGAGATTGTATAATGGATAGGTTTTCATAAGTAAAGAGAAGCACATTAGACTAAATTGTATGAAATAGTTGAAATAGATTGCAAAAAAGAAATTAGATGCATTAGTGTTTATCTACTCTATTTTAGTTTAGTTAATCAAAATAGCCACTCAAGCATCACATGAAACAATTTCCCCAAATGGGGAAGGGGGGATACCTAGGGGAAAAATCCCCTGACTTTCAATAATAAAGGTAAATTTTATTAAATCCCTCTTATAGAATTGGGGAGGAGGAGTGATTTGGAAGAAAGGCTTACAATGAAGCCCCTTAAGGGAGCAAATTGCCTTCTCTAAGTACTTGTAAGTTTCAAGAATAATTGCAAAATGAATGTTACAAATTGTTACCTCTTGAAAAGGAAATCAACAAACTTAGAGACAAAAATACAATGAATATATTTTCAGGAAAGAGGGAAATGCCTTGAAATTAGAAATGATTACATGAATTTATAAATCTCTTTTGGAAAATCCAACGGGGAAATTTTTCTACAAGGGTTACAATGCTCTTCTTGAAGAAACTTGAGTGGGGAAAGACTCTTGAAAGGAGTTCCAAGAGGGGAAAATGAAGTGTTTCTAGAGTACTGGGGAGTTGGGGCTTCCTTTTTCAGTTGGAGTTGAAGCATTGATGTACTCATAAAATTATTAAAGAAGCATTCAGTGGTTTTTCTCCTAGAACGGTTTCCACCTAAAAATTTTGGTGTCTATTGTCTTTGATTCTATGAACTATTGATTTATGCCTTTAATCTAATGTTGAAGATAATTAATGCTCTGAAAAAGAAAATTTAACTAATTGTAAGTGAAATACTGATTCACCCCCCTCTCAATATTTCCAACACTCCCAGCATCTCATTTGATTGTTACAATCAATCTGACAATCTACTCCCTCTAAATAGGAAGCCTCATCACCCTAGGAGATTGCAATCCTTTCTTCGAGGTTTGAGCTTTTTTCCATTTTCAAGTGCCACTTTAATCGTGGGATGGTTCTACATCCTCCTCAATCTCGATATTGAAGACTTGGTCCTTACATCCATCTGATGTACCATTTGACCCCCAAGAAAGAGCAAAAGCAATAATAGCAAAGTAATTAAACATAATGTACCTAATGATGAAGCAAGACTTTGCACAATCCGTTCTTTTTATCAGGATAATCCACTACATTTTAAGCTTCCTCATGTTGTCACCATGTGATGCAAGCTTCATCCAGAAGACACTATAGTCTTTCTTCTCTAGATATGAGAGTGGCTTCTTCATTCTCTTGTGCCATCTCCCTCTTGGAGCTAACTCGTCCTGCATTACTTTTGCATCTTGATGATCCTCAAGATGGATCTGCTTTCCTTGATCACACCCTCAATCAGGGAGTCAGGGACAGAAGCATTTGGTTAGCCAATTACTCATGCAGGAAGAATAAACAATTAATCTAAGAAGCTAAATCAATCTAATCAAAAATAGTATCACAAAATAACATAAGTTTTGAAAGTACTTATCTTTAAATGAGGATTGAAGGAAGCTATCAGCTCCCTCTTGATCTTGCATCCTTCTTAGCCATGAGTCGCCACTATTCATCACATATGTCAATGTTGTCTGCACAAGAAGAAATGCTTCCTCTGTATTGTCATTTCCAAATCCTTAATCTCCTTCGTTGGCAGCCAAGCCCAATTATCAATGTACAAGATGACCACTAGATCTACATCATACCATCTCCTGTTGGGAGACAGGCCCATCCAAGGTTACTCTGAATATGTCATAGGTACTGAATTTACCACTTGGATCATATCATATTATAAAAATGCTAAATCACACTAGGGTTCCAATGCTATAGAACCCAAGCCTTTACCATTCCAAGGCCACTCCTAGGGCTTCTCCCAAACCCTGACCTTTATTTGTAAGAACGAGAGCTCGCTAGGGTTTCCTCCAAACCCTTGCATTCTTTTAAGTCTCCCACATCTTAATCTCTTTCACTCTGCTTGATCAAGAAATCCATCATAGGTGTCTACACAGGGTTGATCTCAATGACTTTTCTTCAGCCTAGCTCTAATTCCATGTTAATTTTAGGGCTAGATAGTTCTTTGTTGTAGAAAATTGCACTTTTAAACTTTTTCTACAATTTTTATATTACATTCACCCCATATCATCATTAGCAATTATGTAGAGAGAACAATAACATTAACAGTGCAGTGGAATAGTAAGGAACATTAGAAGAAAAGCATACACAATAGAGACACTAGGATTTTTTGGTCAAAGACCGAGGCAAAACCCCACGAGTCTTTCAACATTCAAGTGAGATACAAAGTACAATACACGAGTCTTTCAACATCAATCACAATAGGCCTCCTAGGCCAACCCAAGATAGAGGCATTCACAAGCCCTCCACAATACCTATGAAAGGTTTCCTACTGATTAGTATATGAAACCATAAAAGCTGCCTCCATATCACTGTCATAAGCACAAGAAACTCTGCCCTACATCACTGTCCAATAAGAATGAGCAACTCTGCCATACATAATTGTCCAAATAAGAACAAGTAACTCTGCTGTACATCACTGTCCAATAAGAACAAGAAACTCTGCCATACATCACTGTCCAATAAGGACAAGTAACTCTGCCATACATCACTGTCCAATAAAGACAAGTAACTTTGCCATACATCACTGTCCAATAAGGACAAATAACTCTACCATACATCATTTTCCAATAAGAACAAGTAACATTGACATTCATCAATGTCCAAAGAAGATAAATCTTCCCTTTTGACCACAGTTCTGGGGCTCACAAAGCCAGCCTAATAAACTGTACATTAACTGCCATACAACCTCTGTCCAAACTTATTAAGGGTTCTTCGAACTAGCCCTCGTCAACCTTGAAAGAACATCAATATGAAAGACTCCATACATACCTGTGCACTGATGTTCTGAGGTCATGGTCCTTTGATTAGAGCATCCTGTACCAACTACAGGACATCTCCTAAACTGCCAAAACAAACCTCAATACCTGTGTTATTCCTCCTGCAAGTCCTTCAACACAACTCGGCCCTTCTTTTCACGAGCATAGAGACCACTGTCCACACATGAACAGGGCTCGGCCTTCCTGAAACACATAGATACATCTGTGGCTTTAACACAGAGAGACTTGTCACGAACTTATGGCCAGGATGCTCCTTAGAAATTCAGCCAATCCTTCTCCTAGTTACGTCCAAACCAAAGGTTAGATTAGGCCTCCTTTTGGTCTCACCCACTCTTAGAAATTCCTACTCATTTCTTGAGACTTTGCGGCCTCACTTAGTAGTCCAACAGAGGCCTGTTATAGCCTCCTTCTAGGGTTCAGCCCTTTCCAACAGAAACACTTGCCTCAAAATAGAACTTTGACCCTCTTTCCTTCCATCTTTGATGAAGACCTCAGACTTGTTGGGCACACATAAGAGAGATAGAAAATGAGTGTGATGGTTGGTGATAAATGAGCTACAAGACCTCTTAATTTATATTAGACATTGAGGGATTCATGAGGGTGCCTTAATGCCAACAAATCCCTTAATTTTGGTGAGGCCGACTTGAGGAAGGCCCACTTATTATTTATTTTTTTGTTGCTTAGAGGAGACACCGACTAGATGAATGTGATTGCTTTCCCAACATAGAGATTGAGTCACATTATTTAATGAAAGAAATACTAAGCCATTTTAATAATAATTTTCCTTTAACCATTTGAATTTTTCAATTTTCTCTTGAAGCAAGATGGTTTCTCTTGGGGTAGTTGGGCTTCTATTGGTGTAATTGGATTTCTCTTAAGGGGAAATTCATCCCGAAGCTGCCCCAAATTTCAACAGGGTGGTTTCAACATTTAGTTCTGCTGGGTATGGTTTTTCGAGGTATGCAAACAAAACAACCAACGCTCTTTAGACTCTGATCTGTGAGTTGCCCCTTCCTCCAGTTGGTTTAAATTTATTAATTAATAGTTAAGGAATGTAAAAATAGAGTTTCAGTCAACTGTGGTTTCCCCATGCTGGTGTTGTAGTTCCCTCGATATTACAAAAGCAAGGGTCGAAACAGGGGATGTTACAGAAGATGAATGGAACAACACCAGCTATGAGTTTATCATATCATCCACAAAGAGATGTCAAACAGAAATAGTTAACAGATGTTTAGAGGGTTATCTATGATGTTATTCTTCAAACAAGCAATGGATATCTAGCTCCTAGTATCTCATACTTTTTGCAAGATAAGTTCGAAGTACAAGAAATAGAGTGACATATGGACAACACTAAAGACCTTTGACAATTCTTAAGGAAACCCTTCAAATGACACAAAATAGTATCAAGCAACATGTACATCAACATCGAAGTGAAAGACACTTTGAGGAGGGTGATTGGTATTTTTGAGACTAAAACCTTATAAGCAACCTACACTCAAGCAAAAGAAGAATCAGAAATCAATTCCAAAATTTTATGGACCCTACAAGATTATTCGCAATATTGGACAAGTGGTGTGTGAGTTAGATTTTCCTTCTTCTTGCAATCATAAGGTTTTTCATATATCTATCAAAGGATCCTAGCTCGAGTGGTTTGGTGAACAATTTGTTTCCCCCGCTGAGTGGGTTCAAGTCTCCAGAGACGTGTTGTAACTGGCTCGTTAGTGGCATTAATGAATAGTTGTATCTAGCGTAATAGTGCTAGTTGATCTTTCGAAGTTACCAATTCTCCAAAGATTCTCAATATTGTTTGAAAAAAAAGGTTTTTCATGTATCTTGCCTAAAAGAGCTTTTGGAACAAAGTTACAAACTATGCTAGTGCAAACAAAACAGAAACAGCTAGTGAAGTTGATTCTTGAACTAGAAACAGTTATAGATCAATTTTCTCTCTCTTCAGAATAGAACCATTATGGAGTACCTATTCAAGTGGAAGATTATGCCTCTAGAAGAAGCTACATGGGAAAATGAGCAATTCTTGAAGAAACACCCTCAAGCTTTGAAGGAAAAACTTTTTTAAGAAGAGGGAGGCTATGTAAAGGCTTTTGGGCCCTATGTTAAAGCCCTAATAAGCATTCATTATTCTTTTATTGTTATATTAGTAGGTAGGCTAAAACCCTTCATTGTACCCTTTCATTATAATTGTACCTTTGTCTCCTATATATATATATATATAATACCAAGAACACCTAGTCTTAGGATCATTATATCTTGTCTTTGTATTGGATTCATTGTAAAAAAAGGTTTCCCCCTCAAAGTAGATTGTATTATTGACTGTTTATGTATTTGAAGTTGCTTGTATCATAACAATGATCAACTTCCCCTGAAACCCTCTCTCCTAACATCTGAGGGAAAAGGGAAGAAACACCTGATATATGATTGGTCGGATGATCTGGAAGAACTGAGGGGTAAGGTACGAGATATGTCTCACTATCTGCACATAGATGTTCGCAATTGTTACCTAGATGAGGTAGCTTGACTACCGGTGTGGTGTGAGATATCCCAAGAGATGAGGCGATAGGACTATAACGGTCTTTTTAGTCAAGCATTGATACCCTCTCAATGTCTCACAAATTTGATATATGATGTAGTATTGTTGTCTACATGCCTTTTGGTTTCTCTATTTGCTAGAGGCATCAAAGAGAAAATATATAATTGATCAAACCGGGTCTAGATGGGGCTAAGTGAGATCTAAGCCCAAGGGCCTCCTTCATGTACAAGGCCAAGCATCTTTGGTTAGGAAAATGGAAAAACTTAGATGGAGAATTTGAGATTCCATAGACGGGTAGCAAAAAGTCGTCCTCTAATCTCATAATAGAGGGGTCACCTAAAGATGAAGTGCTCCTTTGTCTCAGTCTTATGAGGATAGCAATGTTGGCAGATCTATTTCCCCAAATGATACGGTGGTTGGTTTCCACCCAAAGACAATGAGAACCAACCTGAAATTGTTCAAGGAAAATCATAAGTGCATGCATCCAGTGTCTGTTTGTAGTGGGGTTGAACAATAAGACCATCTCTTAGCTCCAAAAAGATCTCCACATAGAATGCCATCTTGGGACTCAGCCTGCCCGAAGGATCAACACCATGTAACCTGAATAAAGTATTTGATGATGTCCTCTATAGTGATCCTTTTAAAATCTTTCTTATTCAATAAGGGCATCAAGAGAGTATCTAAGTGGAGGGAGGTAGTCAATCAAGAGACCAGCAAATTCAAGTAGGCAGGAGGCCTTTACAAATTACAAAGAGCTCAAATGAAGGTACTAGATATGGCTATGGGCTGCGAAGAATTGTTATCCTGCACACCCGGATTCAAATCCTGCTGTGACATGTTTTTCTCTTTGTCAGCTAATTGTTGATTGAGGCTCTTCATGAGCCATGAGGAATATCTCATCCTTAGTTATAGGTTGGAGGGTGAAGTGTTTGGTTACACCTTTTTTCTCGGTCCATTTAATCTAGCTCAAGTGGTAGAAAGGAGTGGTGGGAGCAACATGGAATAAATAAATAAATAAAATATATTAGAATTGATCCATGTAAACCCTGGAGCTCTTTAAGTACCAAGAGGTTGCACGTAGCTTTTTTCCAATCAATATTGGTGCTTAATAGATCTAGGGTTTAATCAGGCTCTATCCTGGCTTTCTATCTCAAACATAAAATTGATTTATGCCTCTAAATTAATACATCCAACCATGCTTTCAGAGTGCCCAAATAAATGAGCCAATAGATTTCTCCTGGTGGGACGTTATTTTCTTCCTGCAACATCATATGCATATCTGTGCAAGATGCAATTAGAGAATTTGTATGGTGTAGTCTATGACAATCATATATTGAACATATCATAGTAGAATTTAAGCTTCTGTCCCAATACCCTTCAGTTCAATTTTCCCACTACAAAATCCTCCATGCCAATCCTCATAGTGGGAAGACAAGTGGAGGAGAAGAATGACAAAGAGAGACATTAACTCAATTCTAAACATGATGGACAATCTAAAGGACTCGACCAGATAATCTCCAACATGTTATAACATGACTACCTTTTTGTTTAAACTCTGTTATTAAAAATTGCCACTAGCTGATTGGAACCAATAACTAAAGGGTGTCCTTATTTTTGTTAAGTGTTAAGTTTACTCCATTCAACATGGTCTCTGATGGTTAGGCTACTAGCGTTAGATTCTTTAGTGAGATTATATTCCGTAAAATTATCCGGTTAATCAAATAGATGTGCTAATAAAATGAAACATCTGTAATGAATATGTTTGTCCAATGCAGAACCGTAATATATCATCGGAGCTATCCACTGTTTTACATCATTAGCTGAAAATTTGCCTTTTTCCTTCTTTTTTATTTCCTTACTAGTTCGTTTGCTTCTAAGAAAAGATATCCGAACATGAATATGGGGAAGAGGGCGATGATCTTGATTTTGGAGCACTTCAAGAAGGATATGTAAGTCACCGACCATATACTTCAGGTTTTATTTATTTTATCATTAAGAGCTGTGTGCTGATTCCAGTTGATAAGGGGGCTGATTTTTTAATATTCTATGATTCAGATAACGGTCACTCCTTTGGGTCTCAAATCTCACATACAGTCTGATGTCTTTGGTTCATTTAAAAAATGGGTATCTATTGTGGCTGAGCTTGGAGTGACATCTGCTTTATGATATGGAAAGTCAAGACGGTACTCTTAGATTTTCAGACATAAAATCCTGGCAGGTTTGTCCATTTATTTCGTATTACATCAGCAAGTAAAGATCAGGTCTTTCTGGGTGCAACTGAAAACCACTGATTTTTTCATAATCATGCCAGTATTAGGTGCAGCGCCAACGACCTTTTGCTAGTGGATTACAACCTTCAAGGAAGACAAGAACAGGAGGTGCAACAGCAATGTGCTTTAAGATGATTATTCCATTGGAATATTGTTTCAATACACATCTGTTAGACCGTTCTATGTGCAATTAACCTTTGTCAGCATGCATTTACAGTTTAATATCAATAGTATATAATGATATTTATTACAAATGTAATGTTAAAGTTGTTTTCACATTACATATAATAGTGTATCAAAATGATATTTGCAAATTGTTTCAAAGCATGGTTGGTCGTACTGGTAAAGAGGAGTAAATGGCAACTGTTCTCTTTTGAAGGCGTCCATCCAGAGTCACCCAGTTCATGTTTGTGTTTAAATTAGTGACAATGAACTACGAAAAAATTTGCCAGTAAAAAATATATGACAAAGTTGCTATTTTGTTCAAGGTACGTGATTGAAAATTTTGAATTATGTTCCTAAACCATTTTCTATAAACTTAAGATAAATTTATGTGTCCTTATTCTGTTTTGTTTTGTTCTTTTAAACTTGTGACATACTAATCTTATTTGAATTTCATAAAATAAAATAAAATAAAATAAAAAAATGAGTTGAATGGAATATTCATTAAATTAAATTCAAATTTAATCAATTATATTCGCTAAATATAATTGAATTATCTATTGGGTCATGATATTTGCCAAATTTTGAAATTTTTCCTTGAAATTCAGCAAACACAGTAACTACGGTGCATGACAACCTTTTGAACTCTACCTTATTTTTTGAAACATGGCATTTAATTTTCTGGAGTTTTTGTAAGGCAGAGAAACAACCCCCTCGTAATTTGTGAAGTTCAGTATATATGAGTAAAGATGATGGAAAATCATTTAAGAGATGCTCCTGTGAAAAGTTAGCATCCATTCCAAAATGGAAGTTCTAAGTTCTATAAACATTTGACACAACACATATGCATGCAACCACACCAAGTTGAAATGAGATTTGAAGTATAGGTCCATGCTTAACAAGATGTTTCTCTCTTGAGAAACAAATTTTAATTGTAATAGGTTATTAAGATGAATACGCCTCAACCAGAAAAGTGGAATATTTTACTAATCTTTTTTTTTTTTTTTTCCTCAGTACAGAAAAGTATGTTATAAGGTAAAGTATAAGCAAAAATTTTGCTTCTACCATATAGCATATGGGAACATGATAAGCATATATTGAAATACATATACAATAGGCAAAAAGTGTAATAAACCCATAATCAGTGATATGCAACAAGAATGGGTACCTAAGCATGATACAGTAAATAAATAGACAAGTTCATGATACATACCAGGTCAATAGTCTGGTGCATATCCTATATACCCGGCATTGAGAAATGTTGGATTTGATGCGAGACTAGCCCTACTGTGATGCACAAGTTCCATATACCGCACTACGAACGCAGGGCCTTCTTTGATAATTCATCGGCAATCAAATTTTGGGAGCGTTTGACATGAGCTATGGAGAAATCCTTTGAAGATTTCCAGATAGAAGAAATTTTGTGCATCCATCTGGTAAGATTGGCATTGTTAATGGAATGTTTGCCGATAACATAATCTATAATGATTTTTGAGTCACCATAGATATGAGGGGCACCAATATTTAGGAAAGAGCAGAATAATAGAAGTCTATATAATGCCATTGCTTCAGCGTTATTGTTAGTTCCTGCACCTCTGTTCCAATATATTGAATAATGTTGGTCCTCAAGAATATTTATGTAAACTCCACACGCACAAATACTGTCTTTTGCTGCACCATCAAAGTGAGCCCTCGAATATATCAACAGAGAATGGGAAGACTCATTTGATATTCCATTCACATGTTGGGGGATGTTGGGAAGGAGAGTAAAATATATGGAGATAATTTGGTCAAATAATTTCATAAAATTCTCCTTATAGTCTTGCAAAATGACCCTATTCCTCCATTTCCAAATGTACCAGAACACAATAAGAGGGATAGGCCTCCATATAAGTATCTGTTTACTCCACCATTCAGTGGCATCTTTAATGGATGAATGAGAGTTGTTTTTGAACCCAAAATATGAGGCCAACTTCTTCCAAAGAACTTGTGTGTGGTAGCAATTTAGAAGGATATGCAAATTGTCCTCCGACTTAGATCGGCAAATGGGGCAAATAGTAGGGCCGTGCCAATTCCTCTTTTGTAAGTTGTCCCAAGTGAGATTTTTGTTGTGATACACGAGCCATGTGAATAAAATAATCTTGTATGGGCACCCAAACTTCTATAAAGAAAATGGAAAAATGTTATCGGCATGAGAATGTTGTTCCTCTATTAAGGAGAAATATATATCTTTAACAAGAACATTTATCTTCCCACTCCTACCTCGCCAGACAATGTCGTCATCTTCTTCAGTTCTGTAGATACCACAGTTTTTCATTTTCCAGATAATCGTATTCCAATGAGATGCGTCTGGACCATTAAGGCCCAAATCATTACCAGATTTCCAGCTTGGAATAGCACCTTACCATTCGTTAATAACATGTGCCCAATAAAAAATACCTTTTTTATGGAAAATATATAAGAGCTTATGAGGAAAAGGTGAAATTTCTTCTCCTCCCATTAAAGGGGCAAGACCAATAAGAATGCTATTCCCAAATTGAAATTTCCACACAAGGCTTTTGAAAAAGAAACCCTATATCTTATAAAAACTCCTCCATATAGCAGATCCACAAGCAGGCCCAAATGAACTGTACCTGAACCAAAAAGAAAAATCTTTGTTCCCCAAATGTTTTATTCTGATTGCATTACTCCATATATTATTTCCAAAAACAGCTTTCCATAATGATTTACATAGCAGGGCCATACCAAAATTTCGAAGGTCCATAATACCCCAACCCCCCATCTTTTTTGGGAGGGTCAGATTTGAAAGCCTAGACAAGTGGAATTTCATTTTTTCCTTACAGGCCCCCCCCAAATGAAAAATGCCATTAACATATTTAGTTTTTTAATGATGCTGGCCAGAATATAAAATAAGTGGGCCCAATAGACTAAAAGTTGGGCGAGAACAGATTGTGTAAGAATCATCCTTCTAGCCAATGAGAAACATTTATACTCAGCCAGCAATCCTTTTGTAGAATCTGTTTAGGATCCAAATCCAATCTGTTGAAGAATATCCTATTGGCTTCAAATGATAACCCAAATATTTTATTCCCTCTTTGATAGATTTAGCTTATATATTGAAGAGATGAGAGAGGTATTCTATTTCTTCCATATTAATATCCCCATGGTGGAAAGATGATTTACCTTCATTTATGCATAGTCCAAAAGCCCTTTGAAAGTGAAATAATATCTCATGCAGATAAATCCAGGTCTGTCTACAGAGCATTGCAAAAATCAATATGTCGTCCATAAAAAGATTATGTGAAAAATTGTTGCCCCTGTTGATAGTAAGAGAACGGCAATGACCCTCGCAAATGGCCCTTTTAATATGAAGGCTAAGTGAATCCATAACGAGGATGAAAAGGAGGGGAGAAAGGGAACATCCCTGACAGGAGGCTCCTGGCAACTGAAAAAAAAAAAAAAAGGAGTATGAATACCATTTATAAGAATGACAAAATTGACATTCTCCACACAGGCCATTATCCAGTTGGTGCATTAATTATTAAGTCCAATTGTAATAAGGAGGCACCGCAAAAATCCCCAGTCAAGACAGTCATAGGGTTTTTTAAGGTCTATTTTGAGGATGGTTGTATCAATTTTTTTGGAATGTATAGAATGGAGACATTTTTGAGTAATAGCCACAGCATCCAAAATATTTCAGGCTATTAAGAAATCGTGCTGTTCTCGGGAAAGAAAAGTAGAGAAGGTGCCCCAGATCCTTCCTACAATGATTTTTAAAATGATTTTATGTATAGTGTTACATAGGGATATAGGTCTATAGTGTGAGAAGGTAAGAGAAGCCTTTTTTTTAGGGATCAAAGCAATGTAGGTAGAAGATATGATGTGATTAATGTTACATCTTATTCTGGATTCCTCAATCATACCCAGGGTATCATTTTTCATCAGGTCAAAAAAATGAATGAAAATGTCAATGGTCCATCCATCTGGACCCAGGCATTTGTCTTTTTTGAAAGATTTCATGACAGACAATAGTTCTTCCTCCGAGACAACAGCATATAAATGATCATTTTGTTCAGAGTCGAACATAAAGGCGTAAGGCTCAATACCTGATATTATATCATCCATCTCGATGTTCTGGTCCCTTCTATATGCAATCTGAAGAAAAAAAAATACAGCTTCTTTAGAAATCTCATCATGTGAATGTAACAAAAGGCCCTTATCATTTTTAATTTCCCATATAGCATTAGATTCTCGTCTTTTATTAGCAAATCGGTGGAAGAATTTAGTATTCTTGTCACCTTCCTTTAACCAAATGGCCCGAATTTTTAATCTCCAGGTCGATTCTTCAATGGCCAGGAGATTCTGTTTCTTTTTTTCCAACTCCCATATCTGAAAGCGCATATCCCATGAAATTTTGTAATCAGACATATATCTGGCAATGCATTCAAGTTCCTTATTAATCTCCTGTAGTTCTAATATGTTAGAACGCTTCTTATAAGCTTGTCATTCTTTAACTTTTTTATGACACTGAGCTATATGGCTTAACAAAGATTCAGTCTGAAAATAAGAAACATGTGGCTAATACGACAGGCAAGTTTTCTTGACAATATTGTTAAAACCATCATCCTCTAACTAAATTCTGTTAAACTTGAAAGGATAATCATTTATGTGATTCAGAGTCGTCCATTGCAAGGATATAGGCCTATGGTCAGAAATAAAACAAGAGAGAATACTAGAAGAGGATAAACCAAGATGCTCTATAAGCTTGTCATGAATAATGAATCAATCTAATCTTTTGGCAATGTATGCATCCCCTGTCCTCCCATTATCCCATGTAGGAGCTAACATAGTAGGGCTAAATATCAACAAAATTAAATTGGAGAAGACCATCCCTGATGGATCCTCCCACAGAATCAACTTTTATGTCATTTCCCCACACTTCGTCAGAGCTTAAAAAACAGTTTAAATCCCCTACAATTAGGAGGGAGTCTATCTCCATGATCTCCGAGACATGCAAAATAATGACAATATGACAGTGTGTCATTCAAAGAAATAATTTCATAGTTTTGCAGCAGATAAAAAAATACACAGTAATCGTGTTGCAATAAATTTTTAGAGAATAAATTTGTTGATCGGTCTCACCAGATGCAAAATGTATGTCTTGTCATTCTATTTAATGTTAAATGCATATTATAGCACAATTGACAATTATATTGACAATTACCTGTTTCCAAGTAATTTTTTTGTGTCTGAATCATACCATCTGTTTTCCTTTTCACTGTAAAGTGTTACTTTTTTGTTATTCATGAAAAATGAATACAAACTTTCCAGGCAGACTCTAGACATGGATCTGCAGAAGCAGAGAATCACTGATCTGACTCCCATGTGAGGCTGTAAAAACTGAAAATAAAAAAACAATAATACCTGAATTAAGAATCTTGAAACAGCTAGAGAAAACAGAAAATACATCCAGAAATTATAGCGATTTGATAGGAAAAGTTTTAAAAAGCATTTAAAACCAGAGGTGGTCAATTATGCCTGTAGACTTTGGAGCAGAAACGCTGAAATCTCAATCAACCGAGTGATGTTCTCTTTGTCAGGAGATCTATAGAAATGGAGTGGGAGCTTTGTATCCAAATTCAAAGCCCTCTTTGAGAGAAAGTCAACCATAGAGTTTTACTCTATAAATATGCTAAAATGTAATATCTTGAAACTTCATTTTTCTTTTATCATAACTTTGGTGGATTGATCTTATTATAGATTTCAATGTGAATAAGAAAATCCATCACTGAATCAACATTAAAGAAAATGATAGTTTAAGTACTAAGGAAATGACAAATTTTGTAAATGTGATTACGATTTTGTACTTTCATTTTGTACAAACAATGATGATTGAGTATCTTAGATGTTTTTACAAACAAAGCATATATTAAATATGACAATAAAAACTCATTGGTCTCATCAGCATACTAGTAATAACAGCATAACATAATTAGTACTCACAATTCCCAACAAAAAAAACCATCACTTCAAGATAAAAATAGAAAGCTTAAAATATGAAAACAATCATTATAAACTAAATAATAATAAAAAATTAAAAAAGTATATACTTGAGGGCACCAAAAAGAATGGGAAGAGTTAGTGTATGAAATCAAATGACAATGAGTAGTTGTCAGGCCAGACAGTAACTCCATTAAGCAAAAACTGATTCGTATTATTCATTCAATCAAGTAGGTCTGTTATATACATGAGGGAGAGAATGTTCAGTTCATCTCTTGACAACTGTTCACATTTCTCATTTATTTATTTACATATATTTACCCAATCACAAGGATTAGGTGTCAACATTCCCCCCCTTAATCTGAAGGGATGTTGGTGAGTTCAAGCATCGTTCTGAATCGTTCAAGCTTTTCTCTTCCAAGCGCTTTGGTGAAGATGTCTACAATTTGCTCATTTGTGGAACAATGACGGAAATGGATTGTTTTGGCCTCAACATGATGTCGAATCAGATGATAT
>APFE031413557.1:0-30538 GCA_000404065.3 Pinus taeda | reverse complement strand
GTGAACTTGAAGTCTATGTGAGGACATGCAGCAGTTTCTCCTTTGATTGAGGGATTTAACCATCAGTTAAAGGATGAGGATGAGTTGTAATTAGTTGGCTCAGTTAACTGAGTCAAGTCCAGTTAGATTATTTAACAAGTTGTTAAATTAATGAGATTCGGTTTGTTAATGCTTGCATGCATGTAACAACTGGTATTTTCAGATAAATGAATATTATAGCTTAAATAACTCATGCATGTCAGTTTAGACAGAGACCTAGTTGAGATCAAAGAAGGGACAGTGTACTATCAATTGGATGAATTTTTTCCTATAAAGGAAGCTCATCCATGGAGAAGGATTTATCTCCTTCAAGTTTGTGCAGTTAGATCAGAGGTTAGTGAGTGTGTGAAGAGGCCAGTTCACACAGGTGGCAACACTAGACCCCAAGGAAATTGTGCAAGGAAATAAGAGGCTTGGAGGGCAGAGGAGAAGGATTGTGAGAAGCCTTTGACTATCTATGAGCAGCGTAGGGATTGTACTGAGAGCTGGATAGCTTTTGAGCTAAGAGTTTGTGTAATCCATACTATATTTCCACTTGTATGATAATACAGAGATGAGGTTTTAGGCACATGCTTTCCTAGGGTAAATTCTTATGTGTTGTGTGATTGATTCCTTCTTATCTGTTATATGTGTTCTTATTGATGTTGCTCATGGTTGATTAAGCTTCCGATAAATTGTTTGTAGAAGTAGATCAAGTGTTTTGCTTTAGTACATTGCATTACCAAGTTGATCTACAGGTGGGAGATTTCTACATGGTATTAGAGCTAGCTGATTTGTAGAAAACGTTCTACATGGTATCAGAGCTAGCTGATTTGTAGAAAAATTCTACAAAATTCTACAAAGCCATTTGCTTGTTGCATTTGCATGGTGTTGATCATGGTTGTAGTGATGTTGCCATGTGAAAGTTGAAGGTGTTGTCGTGGAGTATGTTTTCCTGCTTGTATGGTTGATTATGTAGTTGTCATGGATGTATGGTCTTGGTTATAGATATGCATTAATAGTAGGTCAAACATGCCTTGTGAAATCATGGTATGCAATTTAGGTCATCATGGTGCTAATGTGTTGGCTAAGATAGAACAAGAGATGCAGATCCTTAAAGTGAAGTTGCAGCATTTGACCTCGGAGCAAGAGCATATCGTCATACAGGTATTGTATATTTGGCATGTAGGTATGTAAGTTAAGGATTGTTATATGCATTAGGGTCATATACATGATAGATGATAGTTGATTAGTATAGTCACATGCACATGTGTCATGAATGATAGTAACATGTGGTTGTATGCAATGCTATTTTTGTTTTATGTTAGGAAACTTGATGATCATGTTATATGTTGTTTATGAGTATGTTATAGGTTAACTTCTTATTGTTATATGATAGTTAGCTTGATGATTAGGTCATATGTTTTTTATGAGTCTGTTATATGTTAACTGATTTTTGTTATATGTTAGTTAACTTGACGATTATGGTTATAACATTAATACCTTGATGTTATATGTATCATGCTAAATTGGATTTGACTATGCAGATGGTTATGGTTACATTATTCAGGGATGAGCCGACATATTTCGGATATGGTGTTGTACTAATCTAGATTGACCTTGCATACGTGCGAATGATAATTGTGTATGAGTTATGATGTAAACAAGTTAGCTAGTGACAATTTTGGGTATTATGACCTTATTTATGTTTGAGTTTATATTTTGTAAAGTTATATCTTGCTAACTAGATTGATTGCGCAGACAAGATAGCCTCCCGTAAGGTACATTAAGGTATGAGTTTTCTTATGTAGAATACTTGGTGCTTCATTCTTGATTATATCGTCTATTTGATGTTGAGTGTTGCGAATGATAATTGTGTATGAGTTATGATGTAAACAAGTTAGCTAGTGACAATTTTGGGTATTATGACCTTATTTATGTTTGAGTTTATATTTTGTAAAGTTATATCTTGCTAACTAGATTGATTGTGCAGACAAGATAGCCTCCCGTAAGGTACATTAAGGTATGAGTTTTCTTATGTAGAATACTTGGTGCTTCATTCTTGATTATATCGTCTATTTGATGTTGAGTGTTTGGTGTCTATCATGTCATCTAGTTGATTTATTCAACATGGTATGTTTGCAAGTTGGTTGAATGTTTGATGAGTTGCATAATACGAGTATGTGTTCCAATGATCTTATTTTGAGATGATTGTACTAACACATGTGTTGAGACAGTTAATATGTACTTGGGTATAATAGGTGACAGTTGTAGCATTGTGTCTAAGGACTATGGGTTGACTATAGATTATGACATGATTGTTAGTCTTGGTAATAGTTGATGTGTTTATATAACTAATAGTTGGGTGATGTGATAGTACACAGTAAGCCTCTATTGCAACAAGGTAAAAAGGTAAAAGGAAGGAATTGGGTAAGAATTCCTTGGGTTATGTTTGGAAGCCCTAATTCCAAGTGAATGAGTGCTTTGCGTGCAGGAAGTATTCTTAACCTTAATCTCATCTGACATTATGTGGATATGTGTTATATTCATGGACATGTATTTGACAGGTATATCAACCAGTTTCTAGTTACAAGTAGGTCTATCAAGAGAATTGGAGTCCCTTAAGACATGGAAAAGATTAGTTTAGCTACAAGGCAATGTGCGTGGCATAACAAGATAAGGTAATTGGTGTATTGTTATGTTTATTTATGCACTAACAGTTGTGTGTTGATGGCAATAGGATGCAAGGGATTGCATGGCAAAGAGATTGCCACGAAATCTTGAAGAAGGCTCGAGTTGAGCTTTCCTTGGGAACCATGGGGATTGAGTCATCGCGTTTGCTGCTAGTCTTGTGCTTTTGGTCTTTTGGTGCTTTGTTGTGCTTGATTGTGGTTTTGTTTGCGTCTTGTGCATGGCCATGCCGCTTGGGTTGTGGCGTTGTTATTAGTTTCATGGTTTCCTTCTTGGTTGTTTCTTGTCTTACCTTTTTATGTTTTGAGTCTTGGGAATTATTTGGGAAAGAGGAAAGTTGATGGAGCTCGGGAGAGCTATGTGGTACCCGAAAGGTAATGTAAGATTCAGATGAAGCTCTACGCATGAGTAAGTGCAACAGAGGGTAAGACTATGACAACCAGTTGGACTGGTTGGGTCCATTGGTGTAAATGGATGATGGTAGGATAAGCAAAAGAAAGGTAACCAGAAAAGGTAAGTAAATGGACCTGAGATGTCAAATGGCTTGACTAAGTCGAGAACGGTGAGTCTCAATGCTGTGCATGAATAAAGGAAGTTCTCTTAACCTTGACCTTGATATCTAGTATTTATGTTGTGATCATGATTGCTTTATGCTAATGATTATATGCATATATGTAAATTTGACAAGGTCATCATGGATCATGATTGTTTTGTGCTAATGGTTATGTATATGTATGTAAGTGTCTACATATCTATGCCACCGTCTGATAGGGTCATCATGAATCATTCTTGTGGAGGAATGATTGCTTACTCAAGCAAATGACATGAAGAGGTTCCCGATCTTACGAGGAACCAATTGGGAAGAGTAGTCATGACAAATACATGAGGTCAGTATCATGTGGTTATGAGTTGATATTATGTGATTATATTTTGGATAAGTTATACCAAGGGATACATCAGCAAAATGAAAGTAGTGTGTTTTGCGGCATAATAGGACAAGCATGGATAAGACGTTGGAACCAAGGTTGCTTGGTAGCGGTAGTGTGGTTTCGGATGTGTGGTATTACTATTGTGCATATGTCATACATGTTGCATCTGTGGTGATTGTACGCATGCAATATTGCGCTTATGTAGTGTGTGTACATGTTGTTTATGCAATATTATGTACAGGGTGTTAATACAAATAGTGTTGTATGGATGTTGCATATTTAGTGTTGGGTATAGATGGTGCTATGTACATGTTGGATATACAGTGTTGTATACATATTGTATTGTGTGCATGATGGATATGCGGTGTTGTATGCATATGGTGCTCTACGCGTGTTGGATATGCGGTGCTATGTATAGATGATGCTATTTACATGTTGGATATGCAGTGCTATGTACATGTGGTGTTGGGTGCATATCGTACATGTGGTGCTATGTACATATGGTGTGGTGTGCATAATTGCACAAGTGATGTTGCGTGCAGGTGGTGTTGTGTACATGTCGTGCATGTGGTGTTGTGTACATGTGGTGTCACATACATGTTGTGCATGTGGTGCTATGTACATGTGGTATTGTGTACACATTGTACAAGTGGTGTAGTGTACATGTGGCGTTGTGCAGGTGGTGCCCTGTACATGTGATGTTGTGCACACGTTGTGTAGGTGGTGCGATGTACATGTGGTACTGTGTACATGTTGTACATATGGTATTGGTGCACGTGTGGTATCGTGTGCATATCATACATGTTGTGTTGAGGGCATGTGGTACTAGGTATGTGCATTGTGTAGGTGCATGTATTGTGTGGTATTGTACATAGAGTCTAAATGTATTGTGTTGTGTTGTACACAGGGTGTAGGTGTATGTATTATGTTATGCATTGGATGTAGGCATATGTATGGTATCGTATACATTGGGTGTAGGTGTATGTGTTGCATGTCAGGTGTAGGTGCATGTATTGCATGGAGTTGTATGTCATGTGTGGCCGTGTGTGTGTGATACACATTATGTATATGTGCACCTGGTTGAGGAGAAGGCATTGGGTGTTTGTCGGGTGTGGCAACTGATCCAGCGTGCATACAAAATAAGAACAAAGGCAAAAGTAAGGATCAATTAAAGGATAAGTATTAGTATATTATTTCAGTTTTATTAGGCATGTGATTTATGATTATGGTATATGATGATTACATGTGAATTATGATTATGGTTTATGATGTTTACTTGTGATTTATGATTTTGATCCATGATGGTTATGTTTTGAGCTAACTTGATGAGATATTTTAGATCTTGATTTGGTCAAATATGCTAGTTTGACTTATTGTGACAGGAAGCGAACAGGATTGCAAATGTACTTTATCGATGAGCTACCAATGAGGTATGATGTGAATTTATTTCAAATTATTTTAAATCTAATGGCAGTTATGTGCTTGGTACAGGAATGCATGAAATGTCTAGTTGGGTGATTGAAATCAACTGCAAGAATTTTCCACAACAAAAGGAATTGGAAAATGCAGCAGTATGCTAGTAAAGCATTAAGGAACAGGGCCATTGTGGGACACTAGTACCCAGTAGTGTCCATTGATTTCCATGAGCATTCTATGATCGGTATGATGGTTTTGAGGTAGGGATATGCCTTGATTTTTGTATCTTCCGATGCGAGGAAGCCTTGCCAAGGGATGGACTACAAGATGGGGGTGCCAACGGAACTTGGAAGGTGAGTGACTACACAGAAGGGGTTGACCCGATTTCCCGAGGGACTATGTAGCAGAGAAGGGAAGACTAGGTGTTAGCGCAAGGAGTTACTCCTAGAGTGCAAAAGGAGTAAGCCTTACACATCATGATTTCATTTCAAAATTTAAAAGGGTTTTTGAGTGGTGGGATGGCTTCTGAAGGAGTTTTGAAATGATTGTGTTCCTCTTTAACTTTCATGCATTTGGCAAGCTGTGGCAAGCATAAATTGCATGGTTAAGTGAGTAATATAGGGGAGCAAAGGAAAGAGGATAGGTAGCTGATAATTATCCTAAGGAAACTGAGTATCTTTAGAGAGTCACTTCAACTACATAAACAACCTTGTAACAAACTCTGTTTCTTCGCAAGGAAAATAACAGTTAGAAAGTAAGAAAATGTATAAAGTATTTCACAAATCCTTTGTGAAACCTTCACTAACAATTTCTACCTATGATTTAAAGAAGACTGGATAGTAGATAAGTCATCATGAGATCCTCTTAATGATTTCTCACTCATACTACACTAGCTGTTGTAATTTATCATTTAAAAGATTAAAACAGGCTTGACAAGGGAGACAACAACTAAAAAGTAAAAACATGTATAAAATATCCACAAACCCTTTGTGAAACCTTCACTAACAAGTTCTACTTGAACATATATTATAACTTACAGAAAACTAGATAGTAGACAAGTCATCATCAAATCCTCTTAATGATTCTCACTCATACTATACTAGCTACTACAAATTTATAATTCAGAAAATTGAAACAAGGAAATAGACAAACCACACATTAGATATAACTTGACTAAAAAAATCCTCTAGCATGAAGTGCAGAAAAAGCTATTTTATTAAGCTGAGTCTTCAGGTGAACCAAAATCCAACCTTAAAATGATATTTACAAAAGATATCATATATATATATATATATATAATATATATATATATATATATATTTATATATATATATATGCACATATAGGCACCAACTCCAACTCTCCTAAATTCATGGTTCCACTATTTCCTTGTTACATAGGCGTTTTTTAGACATTAAGATCATCTCCCATCGAATTGCAACAGAAAGTACAGGTGTAGATGAGAAGAAGAGGAAGAATGACACTTGGCTGCTGGAAAAATTGATTGGTTGCCCCTTTTGCTGTTGATTTTTCTCTTTATGGTCTTGACTATTAATGGACCATGTGGCTTCATTGAATACAACCTTCAACAACCTCATAACTATCATATATCCATCATCTTCCTTATCCATATTGTCATGGGTTGTTGTCTTCATAAAGTTGGCCGAGAGGTTTTCTACTAACAGTTATATATTTATGTTGAAACAAGTGCTATCAAAAATTCCAGTAATACCTGTAATAGCGAAAAAATTGGAAACACTTCCATGATTTTTGGTAGGATAACGTTTTCACCTCAAAATTTAAACAGAAAATACTTCGAAACACCTGTATATGCTTCTTACCAAACTTTTATTAGATGATTTAGCTAAACCATTTCCTTGTGGATAGTAAGTTGTAGAATGAGTAAGTTGAATACCATAATCTTCATAGAAATTTACCAATGGTGTGGCTTTAAAAGCAGCTGCATTATCTGCTACTAGTCTTGATGGACATCCAAATCTGGTTATGATTCCTTCCAGAAAATTAATGATAACTTTATGAGTGGCATTCCTGGTAAGTATTGCTTTGATCCATTTGGTGAAGTAATCAGTACCAACAAGAATCCAACGATGCTGCCCACTTGAAGGTGGATGGATTTCACCAATGAAATCTAATCCCCACTGCTGGAAAGGTGCATAAACAATTATGGGCTTCAGAGGTAAAGACTTCATATGCTTTTTACCAGTGAACCTTTGACATTTTTCACATGCTCTCACCTTAGCACATACATCAGAAAATAAGCTAGGCCAAAAATAGCCAGCTCCCAATATTTTGTATGCAATAGTTCTCCAATAATGATGACCTCCACAGAGACTACTATGCATTTCAAATATGACCCTTTTAGATTCCTCTGGATTAATGCATCTCAACAAAACTCTTGTAGGATCTTTCCAATACAAATAGTTATCCTTGATTCAATACTTAATGGTTTTCAACTTCAAAGATCTCACTCTACTTTTATCATAATCTGGAGGAGGTTTAAAATATTTCAAAAAATAAATAACATCTTTGTACCAGCTACACTCAATAAGCTTTGAATCTACTATCATATTGTCAACAGGTTCTGAAATTTGCCCTTTTAGATTATCATCCATGAAATTCAAACCCAACACTTTACAATTTTCTTCAACAAGTAGTTTAGCTAATCCTTGACCTTTGATTAGTTTAGTAGGATTTATCGCTAAATCAAATTCAAGAACTTTAGTCACCCATTTACTTCTCTTTCCATCAATATAAGGCTGAACCAATATCTCTCTAACAACAGATGAAAGGACATAGGCTATCACTTGAGCATGCAGAATATAAACTCTAAAAGCTTTCAGAGCTTTAACTAATGCATAAGCATGCTTTTTCGACATTTCATACTTTAATTCTCCATCTCTAAGAGCTTCGTTGAAAAATGCTATGGGCGCTTCTTTATTTTTTGAATCTTTTTGTAACAAAACAACAACAATGGTGTCTTGAGAAGCAAATGAGAAGATTAAGAAAGTTTTTGAATATTCAGGACTTAACAATTGAGGTGCTTCAATGATATCATTTTTTATCAGCTCAAATGAATTTCTAGATTCAACTGTCCACTTGAATTCTTTGTCCTTCCTTAGAATACAAGTAATATGTTTCACCACTTCAGCAAAATTTGGGATGAATCTTCTGAGAAAATTGATCTTACCAAGGAAAGACTGAATCTCTTTCTTGGATCTTGGAAATGTTAAATCTTGAATTGTAATCACTCTTTTTGGATCAACCCTCACTCCGTTTTTAGAAACTATGTGACCCAACATCATACTTTCTTTGAGAGCAAAATGAGACTTCTTTAGATTCAAGGATATACCATATTTTCTACATTTAACATATACTTGTCTCAAGTGTTGAAGGTGTTCTTGATATGAAGCTGAAAAACAGTAATGTCATCCAAATAGATGACCAAGAACTTGTCCTTTTCTCCAATGAATGCAAAGTCCATAGCACGTTGGAAAGTAACTCCAACATTCATCAATCCAAATGGCATCTTTGCATACATAAATGTACCCCAAGGAGTAGTGAATGTTGTCTTCTCTCAATCTTCTGGCTAAACAGATATTTAATTATACCTAGAAAAACCATCTAACATGGAAATTCTATATGACCCAGTGACCTTTTGAAGAATATGCTCCATCTTCAACAATGGATAGTTATCTTTCTTGGAGCTTTTGTTAAGATTTCTGAAATCCACACACAATCTGATTTCACCACTTTTCTTTCTCATTGGCACTAGATTGGCAACCCAATTTGAGTATCTCAATGGAATAATGATTTTAGCATCCAACGATTTCTTCACTTCCTTTTCCGTCACTGGTAGCAATAATGGATTGATTTGCTTTAACTTCTGACAGAAAGGTGTAGTACCATCTTTAATGGTATTCTATGCTCAATGATAGATGTATCATATGTCTTAAGATCTTCATATTTCCAGGCAAAAACATCAACAAATTCACAAAACAACTTGTGATATTCCATCTTTCTTTCATCTAGTAAATCTTTTGACAATTTGACATACCTTGGTTCTTGTGTTGTACCGAAGTTGTAATTTTCTAATTCAACATCTGCTTCAACTAACTGTGGCTTGACTGCAACATCATTCTGATAAAAAAGTTTCTCAAATGGAATTATCCCCTTGGGAATATGATTGATAGGCAGCTGTATGATAGGCTGATCAGCAATTTGTTTTTTTTAGATTTCTGGAATCTTGATGATCAACATCAACTTGTGTTAGGTCTTCTTCTTTATCAATATTTAGAACAACAAACTCTTCAACAACTTCAATGAATTTTCTGATCTCCTGATCATCTTCAAAAACTTTCCATTACTTAACATTATCAGGAATGCTAGGTCTACACCTAACTTCCACTTCATATTTCAACTTTATAGGCATTGGAATTTTGAATGAGCTAGCTTAAATAAAGAGTGAATCGACTAGAATATTACTTTCTCTTGGAACAAAAGAAATGTTAAAGGCTAGGAAGGAGTCTTCTACAATGTCCCATGCTGCATTCTGGTAATCTCTAAGTCTAGGATGCTTAGTTTGATAAACATTTCTTATTTGCTAAATAATAAGTTTAACATCTCCAAAAACATAAATTTATGATATATTCATATCTTTTGCCTTTTTTAATCCAATTAACAGAGCTTCAGATTCAACCACATTATTAGTTGTCTCAAATTCAAGTTTCAAAGAAAAAGTGGAACTTTCTTTCAAAGGAGAAATAAGAACAATCCCTGCACCAGCACCTTCTTTGGAAAATGAGTTATCAAAAAACATTTGCCTTGCCTTCGATCCTTCGTGATTGATTTGATTTTCAGCAGGCTTTAAAATTTGAAACTTTTCTATAGGCAAGGCGGAGTCATCCATATGTAGAATGCTT
This sequence comes from Pinus taeda, assembly GCA_000404065.3. Lineage (NCBI taxonomy): Eukaryota > Viridiplantae > Streptophyta > Pinopsida > Pinales > Pinaceae > Pinus > Pinus taeda. The sequence goes on along the minus strand of APFE031413557.1, from coordinate 20,544 downwards.
GAACCTACTCCAATTGTTCTAGCATATATCAGATGATTAGTAGGGTCTTTGTTGTCACTAATGATATATGATAGTTGAGCTTCTCTGTAAAGTCTTCTTTGTTCTCCTCCAAAAAAAGGCACAGTAGCATAAGTTAAATCCATTTGCAAGGTTCATCCCAACCTTTTAATCCATGACCTAGAAAGTAGCATACCAAATATGGGAGGGATATCAGCTAGAACAATATCCATTACCATCCCTCTCATGGATAACTGAAAAATACTTACTGTAAGATATTTAATGACACCAAGGCATTGGACTTTCCAGGAATCAAAAGAATATAGATCTTGGTACTCTCTAGTTATCTCAAGACCTAGTTCATCCATAACTACCTTGCCCATTAAATTATGTGAAGCTCTAAAGTCCATACAACAGTTATGCAGGGTCTTTTCATGAATATTCAAAGATAGATAGAAGGGAGGGGTAGAGTCATCTCTGTCTTCTACCAATGGACCTAAAATAACAGTGGGCTTATCATCTCGAAGGTTAACAAAATTAGAGACTACTTCAGTAGGTGAAGGCTGAAAAGCTTTCATAAAAGTATTTTTGAAATCTTGATTTTTCATGAGTTCTACAAGGGGAACAAGAATCTTGATTTTCTGAATCTCATTTTCAAAATTGAAAGTAGAGTGTGGTTTGTGAGCAATTTTTACCTTAGGTGAAGGAAAATCAGATGCTGTCGAATTTCCGGTTTGTCAAGTTTAGTCACTTGTTTCTCTGCTGGAATTTTGGATGCTACCGGAATTTCCGGTCTGCCAGGTTTTTCCGCTAAAATTTTAACTGCATCTTTATTCTTCTTTGGCTGTGCAACAGGGTTATAAGTGTCATCAGTTTTCATTTATCTGAGATTGTATTTGCTTTGATGATCAACTGCAATCATGGAATGATTAGGACTCACTTCATTATTCTGAGTATATGACATGAAGTCTTCATATTCTGCTTGTGTAAGATGAATCATCCCCTCTTTATCTCTAAGACAATTTATATCAGCACCTGTTTTCCAACCCTTCAACTTCTTCTTCATCTTCAAATATAACATTCTACAAAGGAGGTTGCACCTTTTAATCATCAACATCTCTTCTTTTTCTCTGCAAAATTTGAGGAGCATTAGGTCTTCTAAACTGATGCCTATTTGGAAAATCAAATGAAACATTTCTGGTAGTAGGTGGTCTTGCTTCCATCTTCAACTTAGAAATATTAGTAGTTAATGATTTGACCATCTTGGTAAGCTCATCTAGCTTAGGACCTATGTTAGAAGTTCCTAAAGTAGAAACTTCAGCTTTTTGCTTTCTTTTTTCTCTGTCAATCCCTCCTTTGAGTCTATTAGCTGCTAATATATTTGATTCTACCTCCAGTGCATTGTCCTGCATTTGTGATAGCATAGCAGATCTTCTTTATCTCAACAATAAACAAAAGTCAGGATCAAAAGCACCAACATAAGTGATTTTAGTTGAAGCTTTAGTAGGCTTGATTTCAGTAGGTATCTTGCTATACATTTTATTGAATCTCTTAGAAAAATCAGAAACTGGTTCTCCTTCTTTTCTTTTAATTGCACCAAATTATGTGATATAATACAAAAAATCTTTCTTGTCACCCCATTTTCTTAAAAATGTATCATCTAGGACTTCAATTCTAGTGATGCAACCAGTTGTCAAAGATCTGAACCATTTCCTTACATCACCCTCGAGGCTTTGAACAAAAACTCTCATCCAAACATCTTCATGCTCAATGTTAAGATTATCAGCATAAGCATAAAAATTAGCAAGATGTTCTTCAGCTGTTACCTCCCCAATTAAGGCATATACTTGAGATAATCTCCTGTAGGTAATGCATTCATACGCTGAGGTAAAACTAAAGGAACATACCTAGCAACAACAATTGCATCCATTCGATTAGGGGGTGGATTAGGACCTGCCATGGTGTGAGTTGCTAGGATTTGTGGAATAACAATTTGAGGATTTTGAACAGTAGATGAGGAAGCACGAACACTCGATGTAGAGGTTGTTTGTTGACTGGAAAATGAGAGAGGTACATAAATTTTTGTAAAATCAGGAGACAGAATTTGTTGTACTTTTTCAGGAATAACTTTTGAAAAACCAAAAGCAGAAGAAACAAGCTTTCGCTTACTCTTTTTCTTGATTAGCTTATGAGGATCACAGACTTGGTTTTTCAAAGGAGAATATGGGTTTGCCCTGGTTCTAGCCTTTCCTGGAGCCAAAACTTCAACAATGGAGTCGCTAGGTGTAAAGCAATCTAAAAAGACAGTTGGAGCTGTAGACCTTAGAACCAGACTTATAACTTTGTCATTTACCCAGGGATAAACTTCAATTTGCCTCCCCGACAATGACGCCAAAGATGTTAGTGCAAGGAGTTACTGCTAGAGTGAAAAAGGAGCAAGCCTTACACAACATGATTTCACTTCAAAATTTAAAAGGGCTTTTGAGTGGTGGGATGGCTTTTGAAGGAGTTTTGAAATGATTGTGTTCCTCTTTAAATTTCATGCATTTGGCAAGCTGTGGCAAGCATAAATTGCATGGTTAAGTGAGTAATATAGGGGATCAGAGGAAAGAGAACAAGTGGCTGATAAATATCCTAAGGAAAATGAGTATCTTAAGAGAGTCACTTCAACTACATAAACAACGTTGTAACAAACTCTGTTTCTTGGCAATGAAAATAACAGTTAGAAAGTAAGAAAAGGTATAAAGTATTTCACAAATCCTTTGTGAAACCTTCACTAACAATTTCTACTTGAACTAATATTATGATTTACAGAAGGCTGGATAGTAGATAATTCATCATTAGATCCTCTTAATGATTTCTCACTCATACTACACTTGCTGCTATAATTTATCATTTAAAAGATTAAAATAGGCTTGACAAGGGAGACAACAACTAGAAAGTAGAAACATGTATAAAGTATCCCACAAGCCCTTTGTGAAACCTTCACTAACAAGTTCTAATTGAACATATATTATAATTTACAAAAAATTGGATAGTAGATAAGTCATCATCAAATCCTCTTAATGATTCTCACTCATACTATACTAGCTACTACAAATTTATAATTCAGAAAATTGAAACAAGGAAATAGACAAACCACACATTAGATATAACTTGAATCACAAATTCCTTCAGCATGAAGTGCAGAAAACACTATTTTATTGAGCTGAGTCTTCAGGTGAACCAAAATCAAACCCTAAAATGATATTTACAAAAGATATATATATAGAGAGAGGCACCAACTCCAACTCTCCTAAATTCGTGGTTCCACTATTTCCTTGTTACATAGGTGCCTTTTAGACATTAAGATCATCTCCCATCAAATAGTAACAGAAAATACAAGTGTAGATGAGAAGAAGAGGAATAATGACACTTGGCTGCTGGAAAAACTGACTAGCTGCCCCTTTTGCTGCTGATTTTTCTCTTTATGGTCTTGACTATTAAATGAACATATGGCTTCATTCAATACAACCTTCAACAACCTCATAACTATCTTATATCCATCATCTTCCTTATCCATATTGTTATGGGTTGTTGTCTTCCCAAAGCTAGCACGAAGGTTTTCTGCTGACAGCTATATATTTCTGTTGAAACAGGTGCTACCAGAAATTCCGGTAATACCTGTGATAGCGAAAAAACTGGAAACAGTTCCATGATTTTCGGTAGGACAACGTTTTCACCTCAAAATTTTAACAGAAAATACTTCGAAACACCTGTATATGCTTGGATATTCTGAGCTTTAATCTTCATATTCAAAACTTTGACCTGATATGTAAAAAGGTATTTTTAAGGAAAATTACCCTTTCATTCCATGTGAGTTGCAGCCTCTGCAAGCTTATCCAAGTTTGTTTTATTTCTGGCAGCAGATTTTGACCTTGTGATTTTGGTTGTGTCTTCTTTGATAATGGTCTCTTTCTTTTCTACTTCTTTTTGTACCTTTCTTCTTTTGGGAGGCTCTGATGGTTGGTCCATGGTAGATTTACCTCTTTGCTTCTTCAAAGATCTTCTGATTTCTACAATTGAAGGATCCTTAGTCTGCAACTCTATATGTTGTTCATCTATGCCTATTACTTCAGTTAGTAAACTAGGATTATTTAGGGCATTTGATTTCAATCTTTATTTGTTTATTTCCCTAGTATGCCTCTTCCTAGCTCCAACAACTGGTTTTATTTCCTTTTTCTTGTTTTTACTGGTCCTTTTATACCCTACTTCTCTCAGCAATTCCTCATCATAATAAAAAGGTTGGTTTTCTTGTTGTTGTTCATGTGCTTCCGGAATTTCAGGAAACACCTGTGCTTTAGATTTCTCTTTAGCCACAAGTTTTCTTCTCCGAGTTCTTGTGTAAACCTTAGGAAAAGGTCTAACAAGAGGAACCATTTTCATGCTTTTTGTTTTCTTGGTAGAAGAGCTTTCACCTTGCTCCTTTTTCTTTTCGAATCTAGCAGCTAAAGGCTTCTCTTTACTGGTTTTGGTACCTCTGCTTACACTTTCCTTCTTTACTTTCTTTTGGAACTTCCTTTAGCTGATGTCATTGATGTCCTTTCTCTCTGAACCTGTGTTGAAGAATATTTGGCAATTTCTTTGGGTTTTGGTGCAAGTTGGCCTGCCCTGTAAAACAAGAAATGTTCCCAAGTTTGGTTTCTCATTTTCAGTTTTTCTTCAACTAGAACTTTGATAATTGCCTGATGATACAGGCTATATTCTGATGCTTCCTAGTGTGTTTGAATTCTGGCTGCCATTTTGGTTAGGCTCTTCAATATGAAATAGGGAAGATTAAGAGTCTTCATACTTGCAAAATGAAAAAGAAACCTCATATGTTAAAGAAATACTATTGTATACCTTCTCTCACAAGTGAGAAAAATCTTAACCAGTTTGACTATTTCTTCCCATTCCTTCTTAAGGTAATTGCTAGGAATTCCTTTGGCCCAGTTAGGATCTCTGTATTCATCTCTAATAAAAGTATTGAGATCTCCTCCTGTAATGAGTTGTCCCTTAAACCACTTTTCTCCTTCCTAGGGAAGGTTAAAAGCTTCTGCAATTGACTATTCTGAAACCTTTAATTTGAAACCAAATATGGTATCTTCATGTCCATTGAAGGTTTGAGCAAACTCTTGGGCTACACCTTGATGTGAGCCTCCTAACCTGGTGCAGAGTGGATACCATCCTACCTAAATAAACAATCTTCTAACACTTGGGTTAACATCAACTAGCTCAACTCCTTGAGGTTCGATTCTCTTAAGATTTCCACCTTTCCTAGACTTTGGTGCCATAGATATCTGCTTGCTTGTTATGAAGAATAGATGTCAACGTATGGAAACTTACCCAACATATGTTGCAATTATCTTGAATAAGGCTACCTGAAAATTTGGGATGTGTTCTTAACCTCCTCAATCACTGTCTTCTTTGCTGCACTTCAAAAATTCGAAATAGTGAAATTTCCTCCATTTTCAAATATTTGAGATGAAGTTTTGGTTTAATCTCCTACGCATATGATCCTTCATGATTTCATGAGATTTCACGTCATAATAGACAACATGTAATAGTAATGATGAAGTCGAGTTGCTTTGGAGAGTCCAACTAATCTGCTACAGGTGGTTGTACGAGATTTTTTTGCAAATCTGGCAATTTTCTTGCTTTAATTTGGACTGGCCGGAAATTCCAGTAGCGTATTACGCGAAACAGAAAGAACGACTGTCAGAATTTAAACCTATGGCCAAGGCTGACGCTGCAGACACATTTTAACTTTGGAAACACGAGCTTATTTATGATTGGTGGGGTAGGCAACGACTGGCCATAGTTGTGACTGACACCTAGCTAATATGATCAACCAAATTGATTAACCACTACCACTTGACTTGACTTGAAGTTTATGACCTATCCAATCACGAAATATCATGATTTGGATTAATCATTTCGCCATTATGACACTTGGACAATAAAAAAAAAATGATTGTGTTTTCAAATTTATTTTTTAAAACGGGAGATGCTACCAGAAATTCCAGTAGCATCGAAAAAAAAAAAGGAATGAAAAGATTGTTCGAAAAATAGGGGAGACTATCTGAACGAGAAAATCGAGCGCTACCAGATTTTTTTTTAATTTTATTTATTTATTTATTTCTTTTATTTTTTTTTTTTTTTTTTTTTTTTTTTTTTTTTTAACATTAATCCTAAGAAATAAAAATTTTAAAACCTACTCATGACTTAGCCTAGAACTGTGCTAACACCACGGATGGATTTGTTTTGGTCATTGGCATTGCTAGATGGAATCAAATGCACATTGGGAGTGCACCTTGGAACAATGAGTTGGTAACTGCTCACTGAGAGGACAAGTGACGCATGATTATAGCGTTGGACATTAGATACAATTTGATTGTGGCAGTGGATTCTGGACTTCCTAGGAAGGAGGTGAATCCTGGTATCACTTGAGGGTGGAGTTGTGAGCCTCTGGATTCCCTTGTTGTGGATGCAGACATCTTATCTTTTTACTTGTTGGTTGAGCAAATGTGTATATGAGTATATTATTGTAAATATTGTATTGAGCTGGATTTATAAAGCTCCATTGACAAATGATTGTTTGCTAGTTGAAGCAAATGTGTATGTGTATATGTGGTTATTGTAAATACTGTAATGAGATGTGTTATAAAGCTCTAGTAAACAATATGTTTGTCATGTTTCAGCAATGGTCATTGTAAATACTACAACGATCTATGTTATAAAGCTCCATGGGCAGTATGTTTTGTTTTTAGCGGTCTTGTTGGTCATAGGTGTCATTGAAAACCGAGGACGGTTTTCCCCCAAGGGAGAGGGTTCTGTAACAACCCTAGTTAAAAATCCATATAAAACTATATAAGACCACAAATGATGGGACACGTATTTCAAGCTAAATGGTGGGGGGAACATCCTAATGGGTGTTGATTCAGTTTATTATGGCTAAGGAACTTGGCAAAGGGAAAGGCTTTGGAAAGGAAAAGAGGCATTAATTGGAATTTTATTTATGAAAATAATGGAAATTAGGAGAAAAGGAAGGTGAAAGGTCACAGGTTGCATGTGAGGAGGAAAATGAAGAAAATAGAGGCCTCATTAACAAAAAGGCTTATGAGGATCAGTGGCAAGACTTCATCAGTTCTTGGAGCTCTCTCATTATTCTCTCTCTCTCTCATACTCTTGGATACTTAGAGTTTTCTTGGAGCACTCTTGGAGGGTGTGGCATACTTGGAGTTTTGGAGCAAGAAGGCAAAGGAAGAGCAAGAAAGTGCAAGAGGGCATCAATATCAATAGCTACAATGGGTTTTGCTTGCAAGTATGAGTTGCATGTATGTTTTCCTCACTAGTTTTGTCATGCATGACATATGCATGTGGTTTCTTGATCACGATTTGTCACTAGCATGGAGGATTACCTCGATTGATAGTGGATTTTCCTAGCCTTGCCATTTCCTGGATAGCTATGGTGTTGTGGGTTTATTTTCTGGTTGGTTCTCATGTTTCCTTAGCAGGGTTTGAGCTATTAGTTCTTGGAAGCCTTGGTTCGACAAATGCACTAGAGCCCTGTAACGACTTAGGTTGAGTTACTAGTCATGTAGCCTTGGTTGTAAAAACGCTCTAGAGCCTTGTAATTTCTTGGGTTGAGTTATTAGTCCCGTAGCTTTGGTTGAAAAAACGCTCTGGAGCCCTTGGTGGGTTGAGTTACTAGTCTCGTAGCCCTGGTTGGACAAACGCTCTAGAGCCTGATAAAAGATGTGGGTCGAGTTACTAGTCATGGAGCCTCAGTTGGACAAACACAATAGAGCCTAGTGTAAGCTATGGGTTAAGTTATTAGTCTTGGGAGCCGGGTTGGAACAAACACTCTCGAGCCCTGGAAGGTTGGGATAGAGATTGATCTGATGTTGGTTTTGTGATGTCTGACCGTGAGGTGGAATCATTGTTTGATGGGTTGAGGTGGATGGCCTCTGGAAGCCCTGGATGAGTTTTGATTGATGTGTTCTATGAGACCCCACATTCATGCTTGGAATATGGCACGAGGGTGAATCGCTGAAGAGAGATTTTGCTCATCCATTCTACAATTAAGTGGAACATAGAAGTCCCATCCCGGGTTTTCATTTTGCATCATTAATGAAAGGTTATTTCTCCTGGTATTTCTATGAGTATTATGATGGATTATATGTGGTGTATATTGTTGTGATTTCATTGATATTTTTGTCCCTATTATGTTGGTTATGTATATGTTTGATGACATCAACTATGTATGTCTCTCATCATGTTTTTACTTGTAAATGAATGAACAATGTATCTATGATCTAATGGATGGAATGTCAGTTAAAGTGATAAGGAAACAATGCTTCATGGCAAATCTCATATAAGTATGGGACCCCTACACTCAGATCTGTTATTTACACATGTAGGTTGCATATTTACTAAGTGTTTGACAAAATGACCGTCATGGCTAGTAGGGGTCTAGTCAAGGTCTTGAACAAGTATTTGCTTTAGTACTGTCATTTCCATGTTATTTTATTAATTTGAAGAGATGGTTCAGTTTTGGACAGTGACCTGGGCTCTGGGCCTGAAAAAGTGGCTCAAATCTCGGAGTCGCTGGCATAGCCCTAACAATTTGGGTCTTTGGTGGCTCGCAGGCAAGCCTATGAGAGTGACTATAGGGTTACAGTGGCATGCATGCCTTGTCATGGGAGCGACTTTGGGTTTAATTCATCTAAATGCTAGGTTAACTCAGGGGTTGGGCACCTAGAGTGGTGGATTAGCTCTTGGGGGTGCTAAAGCACCTGAAGGAGGTATGTGTGTTGTGTTTCTGTTGATTCCATTTACTTAAGGTTACCTAGGAGGTCAAATAACATCATAGTAGCCTCTCGTCACATGTTTCCCCAGCTATTCGGTTGCTTGGGTAGATGTGGGAGGAGGGTGTTACATTTACATAGCTCAAACAAAAAAAAGGTGTCTCCAATGGATTGAACACCATAAAAAACACCCATTTTGGTTCTTTTTGCACCTCATGTGACCAAAAATTGACTAACTTCTGACTTTTATAAGTTTTTCCCAATTTCTACAATTAAGCATCCTCTAATTCAGCCTGAACCTGGCTTGAGCACCCCAAACCTGGAACCGAAGCACAATTCTGGCCTATACTCCCGCCCGACAGGCGAAATTGTAGGACAATTAGTCCACCCATTAAGCCCCCAGTTCTGAACATCATGGTCACGTGGCACACATATGGCCGCATAGGGGGACAAGATTCTCAGGCCTAACTCCAAGCCCCTTTTCCGTTGTAGTTTGGTCGCATGGGCGCACATGTGTCCAGGGCTAGCCCCCTCTGCACCCGCACTCCTAGTTTTATGGCTGGCATATGGCCTTGGGGTTGCCTCTCTTTACATTATCTGCCCACCATTCTTTTGATTGGCTCTGATGTATGGTTTGGGAGGCATCATCACCATGGGGTTGGGGCTAAGCCTTAGCCCTTCATCCTAACCCTTGGTTCCGAGGGTGTGGGGACTAGGGCTAGGGCTTAGCCCTGACCCCAATCGCCAAAATACAATGTATTAAAGTATAAATTCCACCTGAACCCTTTGCCTATTAAGAAACATGCACATGGCACATTGGTGTAGGCTGGTGGTGTTTGCTGCTAGGTTGCAGGTTCGATCCTTCATAGGTCATTTTGGACCCAAACAAAATTTTACACGACTAATAAAAGGCCACTTGGTAGCAAGGGATTGGCCCACGTGGTTTCTCCTAATTGGTCCACCCAATCACAATTTGAACTAATAGAAATCCAATAAATTGAACCAACAAATCACTGGCACTTGTCCTCATCTCATTGGCCCATACGAAGTACATGTACCTTGTCCAGTCATTACCTAGTCAGCGTATGGATTGTTACCTGGGCATCCCTGCAACCACATTTTTAAAATTTTAGTTGTTTAACAAATTGATCATAACACGATATCAGTTTTGAGTGAAATGAGGTGCGTTGGATTCAGATCACTGAGATATATCCAATCGTACAAGTTTCGAGAATTTTTTAGCACTTTGAATTTTGAGCACTAAATTGGTCCCTTGGATCACTCCTCCCCATTGGAAGCTTTTGGACCTCCAAAATACTACTTTCAATTAACAAATAGATGAGGGTATAGTTCCCTCACCCTTCCAACCTCAATCTATTTATATTTGCTTGGATTTGTGCCTTTGAGACCAACACGAAGGTACTCCACATTCCCTTGTTTTGAAGTTCTTGTCCTTCTGTCAAGGATGGTATCCAGTTGCAATTTTTCAAGAAATTATGGCGAGAAATCTTGTATTGAAGGAATCTAAGCATGCTCTCCTTAATCATCAATCAAAGGAGGCTCATATAGTCTCAAATGGAAGGCATTGTTACCAATCTTTTCTAGAATATTAAAAGGTCCATACCTTATTGGTTTCATCTTTTGACCTTCTCCTTCAAGCCTTTCTTTGCTAATGCAAAGCCAAACTTCATCTCCAACTTGGAAATTGTGGTCAACATGATGCTTATCATGCCTTGTCTTGTACTTGGATTGGCTCTTTTCCAACTATTCTTGAACCGTTCGTTGCACCAATTAAACTTGCTCAATGAACTGCTTGGCCTTATCAATGTCACTATGACCATCAATAACAACATCCTTCCCAAAGATAAAACTAAAGGAGATTTTGGTAAGTAAACAAAACATGCCTCAAATTGAGATGTTTGAGTCGATGAATGCTTTGCCCAGTTATAAACATGTTGAATGTAGTATATGTGTTCATCCCAAAGCTTGGGGTGTTTGCTACAATAACCACAAAGAACATTTACTACCCTTTTGTTCACCACTTATGTCTGACCATCAATTTGTGGATGGAATGTTGTGCTCTTTTTCAACTTGGTGTCCATGAGTGCCCATAAGCTTGACCAAAAGTTCCTTACAAATCAAGAATCTCGATAAAAAATAATGGATTTAGGCAACCCAAACTATACCCATACATGTTGAAAGAACATTTGTGCAGTCTATTGAGTTGTAACCTGCTTCTTACAAGGCATCAAAATACACATCTTGCTGAAATGATCCACCACAACATATAGATAATCATGATTTTTTTAGAGATAGGCAGTCCTCCTACAAAGTCCATAGAGACACTTTCCCAAGGACAGGAAGGAATTGGAAGTGGACTATACAATCCTAACTTTCTATTACTAGGCTTACTTGTAGCACATAATGAACACCCTCTTGCATATCGTGATACACTACCATTCATTCTAGGCCAATAACAATACCTTTGTAATTGTGCCACCGTCTTGCCTACATCGAAATGGCCAGCAATAAGAGAAGTATGTGCTTCCCTTGTCATGTTGACTCTTTCACCCTTTGGAATACATAGCTTGCCAAGATGATACAAAATTTTATCATGCACATGGTAATCCAATTCCTCTACTTGGTTGCCTTAGCACAAAGCTGCATATACATCTTTAAAGTCTTCATCTAAGTTCAACATAGCTCTCATGCATGATAGAATTATGCTTAAGAATAACTGAAGCACTAACAATTGGTCTAGGAAGCATGTCAGCAACCTTATTATAGATACCTTTCTTATACCTTATCACCAAGTGGAATTCTTACAAGAAACCCATCCATCTGGAATGCCTCACTTGTTTTAGCTTAGTTTGTTATTGCAAGTATTGCAATGGTTGATGATCAATGTGAATGATAGTTTCCTTTCCCATCAAATAGTGTTTCCACTTTTTCACACTTGCACCAATGCATACAGTTCCTTGTCATAAGTGGGATAGTTAAATAGTGCACCATTAAAAGTTTCAGAATGGTAACATATAGGCTTACCATGTTGCATCAAGATCTCGCCCATGGCATAGTCACTTGCATCTGTTTGTATCTCAAATGGTTGTCTTAAATCAAGAAGTGCAAGAACTGGAGTTTTACTGATTCTCTCCTTTAATTCATCAAAATATTTTTGTTTCTTGCCTCCACATTGAAAAACCTACTTAATTCTTGTCAAGGCATGTAATGGAGCTGCAATTGAAGAAAAGTTAGAAATAAAATGTGCTACTCCAAAAAAGCTTCTCACCTTAGTTACATTAGCGGGCTTAGGCCAATCAACAATGACTTTGACCTTTGAGGGATCTATCTTCAATTCACCCCCTCCAACAACATGTCCCAAATAAACTAACGAGGTCTTTCCAAACTCACATTTAGACATCTTTTAAAAAAAAACTTTCTTCAAGACATCTAAGACTTGTTTCACATGCCTGACATGTTCTTCACGAGACTTACTAAATATCAATATGTCATCTAAGTAGACAAATACCAAATCATCAAGAAAAGGCCTTAAAACATCATTCATAACTCGCATCAATGTTGCAGGAGCATTACAAAGCCCAAATGGCATAACCAACCATTTAAAAAAACCTTGCTTTGTTTTGAAAGTTGTCTTCCATGTGTCTCCTTCAACAATCCTAATCTGATGATAACCACTTCTCAAGTCCAACTTAGAGAAATACACAATATCTTTCAATTGATCAATTAAATCATCAATTCGAAGAGGAGGGTAAAAATTCTTTACTGTTATCTTGTTCAAGGCTATGAAATCTACACACATGTGCCATGTACCGTCTTTCTTTGGTACTAACACAATTGGGGACCCACATGGCGATGTGCTTGGTTTAATGACTCCTTTGTCAAGCAAATCTTACATTTCTCTTTTAATCTATGTATTCTCCATAACTGACATCCTATACATGCCAATGTTTAGAAGAGGACAATCTTACTGCAATTGATCTCATGTTGGATACCTCTTTTAGGAGGCAATTCTTTGGGCTCCTGAAACATCTCATCATATGTGTTAACAACCTCATACAAATCAGATTTTAACTTTGCATCACATCCTTGGAAAGCTTTATTTTCAACGTTCTCTTTGGATTTGATCATCAAGAGTACATAGTTCTTACTAGCATTGACTAACCTCTTCATTTGTCTAGCATTTACAAGTGACAAATTCAACTTTGTGTTATGTGCTTTAACAATGTATTAAACTCCATTTTTAAACAAGTGATATTTGTTCTCATGGCAATGAAAGATGGCTCTTCTATCATATAGATATGGGCTTCCCAAAACAATATCACAAATATCAAGTGGAATGACATCAAGTTCTACCTCATCTATAAAGTTTACGTTGATGGAAAATCTTAATATACATCTTCTTGTCACATGCAATTTTGCGTTGTCACATATCCAACTTAAAGGATATGGTTTAGGATGAGGAGATGTTTCCAAATTCAATTTCTTGACAATGTCTTCAGAAATGAGGTTTGCTTGTGAACCACTATCAACTAGTGTGTCTATCTCGGTATGCTTTAAAATGACTCTAATGTGGAAAAGCTCTATTCTTTCCTTTTCATATTGAGTTTCATTGAGGTTACGACTTGAAGAACTAGTACTTGCAATAACGTCCTTACCTTTGAATCTCATGGTCATGATCTTTGTTTCATCCCCAGAGTCAGATCCTAAATGATGTTATGTAGTTGCATCAATCTTTTATTTCCCTTTGTTGTTAAACTTTCTGGGTTTCATTTCAAGATGAAGTTTCCAATAGTGGTCTTCATCGTGTCCTTTTGAACAATGTTTACAAGTGAGCTTTTCTCCCTCTTTCTTGACTGAAGCATTTTTCTTGCCTTTGCCTTTAAATTTCCCCTTTCCTTTGTCACCATTATTGAATGGCTTTTTGTTTCCCTCTTAAGGAACATTTTTCCCTCTTGCTTCTAAATTATTTGCTTGTACACAAACTTCACCTAGCTTTGGAGGGTTAAACATGAGAATTGTGTGTCTCAAATAACTATGCAATCCTCCAATATACTTGAGAAAAGTATCTTGAGAAGACAAGTCTATGCCCAAAGTCAAAGCCCTTTTTATAAATTCTTCAATATAGCTTTGAAAATTTTGCCCCTTAGCTTGTCTAAAGTTTTTCCAATCCATAATAGCTTTCTGCATATATGCTAATGGATAAAATTACCTTCTTATTGCAACAACAAAATTATTCTAGGAGGATAAAACCTTACCATTTTTCTTCATGTCCTCTTGAGTTTTGGCTTCCCACCAAATTAGTGTTGCACCTTCCAATCTAAGAGAAGCAAGTTGAATCTTGGTTTCATCATCTTTGATTCTTTGTATCCTGCAATACACTTCAATCTGACGAACCCAACTATCCAAGCTCTTTGCATTTAACTCTCCATTGTACATATGCAATTCAAACTTAATATCAAGCTTAAGCAAATGAGTTTTACCATGACCCCTTGGGGAATTTGGAGGTGTTTGTGAAAGGGTATAAGAAGTTGAAGATGAGGATGAGGATGGAGGTGAAGGTAGTGATTTGTCACCATTCCCTCCATTCATTTTGGAGGCTTGTCTCCTTTTCCACCATCTCCTTTTGGAGGCTTTGAGCTCTCTCCGTATAATTTGGAATTCCTCTCCTCATAAAGAACCTTAACCATCTCAGACATCTCAAAGAATTATTTTCTAAAAGTTTTCTCACCTTCAGACATCCCTTTAGGACCTTCTTCATGTGCCATGACTATTGAAGCTTGAGGTGTGTTTGTTCTCCTTAAAACAGTCTGAGATCTTGGCTTCGCAAGTTCTCCTTCTCCTCTTTTAAGCTTCAACCTTGTAAGCATCAGAAAAACACTTGAAAACAAATCAAGCCTTCACAATAGCCTGTTGCTCTGATACCAAAATGATCTAAATATGTAAACTTGAAGATTTTTAAGAATTTGCATGTTAACATTATATGTATTTTGGGTAGAGGATCAGTTTACTAAAAATAGAAACAAGTAAATCTTAACCACAATTTACAGCCAAACAGAGATAAGGAGTTCACCCCTCTCCTGGGCTACGTCTCCTAGTCTAGCTTCCAATGCAGGGCCTGTTTTATTAAAATTCTCAAAAGTGTGTTTACATGATTTTACATAGATTAAACAACAAAAATGATGTCTCAAGTGGATCCAACACTGTAAAAAACCCCCATTTTGGTTCTTTCTGCGCCTCATTTGGCCAAAAATTGACTAAGTTATGATTGTTACAAGTTTTTCCCAAATTCTACAACTAATCATCCTCCAATTTTGCCTGAACTTGGCTTGAGCACCCCAAACCTAAAACCGACACGTAATTTTGGCATACACTCCCGCTCGATGGGCAAAATCGTAGGACGGTTAGTCTGCCCATTAAGCCCCCAGTTCTGAAAATCATGGTCACGTGGTACACATATGACCACATACGGGGTCGAGATTCTCCGACCTAACTCCAAACCCCTTTTCCACTGCAGTTTGGTTGCATGGGTGCACATGTGTCTGGGGCTAGTCCCCTAGGGGTTGGCCCCTTCCGTGCCTGCGCTCTTGGTTTTATGGCTGCCATATGGCCTTGGGGCTGGCCCCCTTTACATTATCTGACCGTTGTTCTTTTAATTGGCTCTGGTGTATGGTTTGGCAGGTGTCGTGACCATGGGACTAGGGCTAATCCCTAGCCCTTGGTCCCGCCCCTTGGTTCCAAAGGCACGGGGACAAAGGTTAGGGCTTAGCCCTGGCCCCAATTGCCGACATACAATGTACTAAAGTTTAAATGCCACCCAAATCCTTTGCCTATTAAGAAACATGTGCACGATGCATTGGTGTGGTTCGGTGGTGTTTGCTGCCAGGTCATAGGTTCAATCCTTCAAAGGTTAGTTTGGACCCAAACAAAATTTTATACGACTAATAGGAGGCCACGTGGTAGCCAAGGATTGGCCCACGTGGCTTCTCCTAATTGGTCCACCCATTCACAATCTAAACCAATAGAAATCCAACAAATCGAAACAACAAATCACTGACCTTTGTCCTCATCTCGTTGGCCCATATGAAGTACATGTAACTTGTCCAGTCATTGCCCATTCAGTGTATGAACTACTGACTATGCATCCCTACAACCACATTTTTAAAATTTAGTTGTTTAGCAAATCTATCAGAACATGATATCGAGAGCATATGATATTGATTTTGAGTGAAACGAGTTGCGTTGGATTCAGATCACTGAGATGTATCCAATCGTATAGGTTTCAAGAATTTTTTAGCACTTTGAATTTTGAGCACTAAGCCGATCCCTTGGATCATTTTGGTTAAGGAACTATGGTTGTATATAATCTTGGGTAAATAGATTGGTAGTTTGTGGATGTCGAGGGATATAATTGTATTGTCATACTATAAAAATATATATACTAAATTATTTTTTTTGGTTTTCCCAATGTGGGTTTCCAAGGTAAAAACTTTGTGTTAAAGTGTAGGTTTGCCATTGCACCTTTTTTTTCTTGATAAGAATATTTTTGCAGCAACGAATTCTATAGGGTTAAAACCTACACTAATTACAATCTTGCTTCCATATTGGCTCGAGCTCAATAAGAGGTCTCCAACTTTTAGAGGATCTCCTTCTAGTAGGTATTAAGAGAAAACAATCATCAAGTAGATTTTATTGTAAATGAAGTCAATGCATTAAAGTTGGGGAACTAAGGTCTAACGGGTTAACAATCTACTAAGCCATACCATAATCAAACTTTATGCACTCAATGGTAAGTACTATCACATTAAGGTTAATGGTAATGTTGGTTGAGAGACTAAAGGAAAATGTGAGGAGGGTCTCCAAAGTTTGGTCTCGATGGAGACATCCCTCCAACTTATTTACTATTCGAAGGAATCTATATACAAAAGTGATATCTTTGTCTCTAGTTTCCCTAGAACCTTGTTAGTTGGCATTTCCTTGTGGATGTTGGGGTTCTAGTTTCCTGTAATTGATGCAACCTCTCCTTCGTTGGCTTTAGTAGGAAAAGTATAAACAAACACCTTAGCACATCTTTCAGGGTGAGAACCTAAGAATATCAATGTATGTCATACATTTAAATCCCTAGATGTTTGACTGATAGACACAAAGGAATGAGATGTTGATTGTGTTAATTGTCCCCACTCTTTGGTGGCTACAGAAGTTAGTAGCTTGGGATGGATAACAAAGAGACTTATCCCATATAAACTTCCAAATATAGAGATCATTTCATTGTGCCAATTTTTTTTTTTATCAAAGGTAGAAAAGTTGGGGCTAGGATTTGTTAACTCCAGGGTGCATGTTGGAGAGTTTTAGGGTGGAGAGAGCACTTCTAGTTGTGAGTTGCAAAGGAAAAGTAGGTGATCAAATCTTATGGAGGGCCATTTCTTTGGTTGTGGGAGATGATCTCAAGATCAACCAAATCAATGTTTTCCTTGGCAAGATCCCAATGGGGAAAATAGGGTCTTTATGGGTGTCTTAAATCACTGATTGCAAAGTGGGCACCTCTAGTAGGTTATGGATTAGTTTTTCATCCATTAGAAAAATAATAGATAGGGTTTATCTTCGGGGCATAAGAGGAGGCACTTAAGGTGTTAAAAGGTGGTTGGTTTTTAGATAGTGTATTACACAGTAATTTGTCACCGTCCCTGTTACCCCTTCTCCCGCACCTTGGAGGACTCATTCCGGGACCTGTGAGAAGTGACATGACCTGGAAACACTTGCATTGTATTCCCCTAGACATGAACTTCATTTGCCCTGAAGACATCTCCTGCGAAAAACCCATAAAAACAACCCTTTTTCCATTGGCGCGGTTTCACTGTGCATCACTCGCGCCAATGGGGGAAATCCTCCAAAGAGGGCGCGCCAGTTGGCGCTCTGTCTCAAAGTCGCACTCGCGCCAGCCAAAATGGGTAGTGTTTTTAACAAACCAACATCCGAAGATTCATTCTAACTCACTTCTGAACTGAACCTATCTTGAGTTGGTTTGGTTTGGCTTCGAATCTCCATAGAGGGGAAGTGGTTTGCCACCTCTCATGGAAGCTTCTTAGTGATAAAGCCAACCCCATGAATATTGTGGATGATCCTAACTCCTCCTCCTCTATCTATAAAAGCTTGTCCTTTTGCCTTTGACAAGCTAGTTCCAAGTTCTAGTTTTGAAGTCCCAAAGTCTGAGAATTGCTAAGTTCATGCTGCAAGAAGCCTTCTTCATTCCCATAAGGCTAAATCTAAAGTGAGGAGATTTTTGTCCAAGTAACCAAGGAGAGAGAGGCTTGTTCCCCATTCCCAAAAAGCTTTGCAAGACATGTGCTGCTGATCACCCAGCCAAAGGAGGATTTGACGTCAGAACTATGGTTATATTCTTCTTTGTTTATCAATAATAGACGACTATCATTATGGTTCCACTCTTATTGTCTTTGTAATTATGATTGAGTTATATCCTTTCTTACTGATATATAGTTGCATCTATTGGATTTTATGCTTCTATTTGTGTCATTCTTTGCATGTGCAGGTGTCCGTTCACGGGGATCGTGGGGATTGTGACCAGCCGGAGCAAAGGAACGGGAGCGACGACTCTTCTACAAGTACTAGCATTGGAATCCAGGTAGGCCCTCATCGTTGGCTTTCAATTTGTAATTAAGAACCTGCGTGTTAGCGTTGTTTGATTGTTGCTAGACCCCATTTGGGCTAGTAGGGATCACCTCTGTTCGCAAAGGGGATTTACCTCCACAACAATTTGGTGACTCTGCTGGGGAGTTGGCTTTTTGTCTTGTTGTTTGATTTGTCTTGTTATTTGATTTGTAAACTTTAGACGGAGCCTGAAGTACGACCAGATAGCCTTTGAAACGCTATTGCTCTGCATTAGTAAAGTAGATCAACACCACTTTAGTCCATCTTCGGTTTGGTTTACGAACTGAACGACTTGGAACTTGCCTTGTTTCTTGGTTTCTCTTGCTTGGTTAGCCTTCTGGGTTGAATCCTTGTATTGCTTCTTGCTCCTTGGTGTACCTGGGTACTGTTGACTTAGCTTTGGCTCGTTTGTTTTTATTTTTCCATAACAAACTCGACTGGCACTCTTTTATAGTGTTACAGTCGCGCCAGTTGGTGCCAGTCGCTCATTGACAACCCGCGCCAATCCCTGAAAGGCGTTAGTTGCAGCCTGACAGTCGCACCAGGCCTGGGAACTTTTGAAGTTTGCTTGGCTCTAAGCCCTCTGAGCTTGGTTTTTGTTCTGGGTACCTTTTTTAGACCACTTGAGTGTGTTGGAGTGTGATTTAGCTGGCTTTGATCATTACCCTTTGGGTGTTTGCTTTTTTTGATCGATTTCACATTTCTAGCCCTAAGGCATCTGGTGGCTTTGTGTGTCGAGCCTTCCTTAGGTGTTTTGATCTTCTAGTGGTCCAGTCGACTCTTTGATTACTCCCTTGCACTTGTTTGGTGGTTGTAAATCGTTTTATTGCGTTATTTGGGTGACTTGCTTTGTTTTCACTTGAATTCCGCTTTGTCTCACTTTGAGCCTAGATTACACGGCTCATTGGTCTCTTTGGGATTTTTCTCGTTCTTTGGAGGTTTGCTTTGTGATTTTAGGAAATTGAATGTGCTTGTATTGAATAGAATTTGTTTGTTATCGTTTCTCAAAGTTGTTTAGTGCATTTTGCCATCAACAAAAAGAAAAATCTCTTTTGCTTTGTATTAGTTAATGAAAATTAGAGCTTTTCATTTTGATTAGTGATTAGTGATCTTAAAGAAAAGTTTGTTAATTTCCATTAGCTGCATTAGGGAAGTTCTTCGTTGTTTTGTGATCATTTCATTTGCGTGAAAGCTCTCAAACCCTCTCGTAACTAGCATTCATCGAATGAAATGACATATTTTGGCATATAGTTTGCATTTAGGGAATTTTGAGATATCACATACGGTAAGGCCTGAAAACAGAAACCTAATACAAGATCAAATTTAAAATGAACTGAATAAATCTAACAACGCATTGGAACATAACGCACACTTTTTAGAGGTCTAGGCTAGAGACATGCTCCGACGTCGTTAAACCTTTTCACTTTTGTTTCCACTCAAGGTTGGGTGATTCCTCCTTTTGTGACTCAATTGTGGTCTAGTACGGACTTGTGCTCCCACGTACCGTCGAGTATATGGGGAGACCCCACTAGGTTACCATCCTTTATCCACAGGAAGCCGTGTCTGCCACCTTACGACCCGTAACGCACCAAACACAGCATTCGGGAAGATTGACTGTCGTACGGAAAGTCCTTGGTTTTCATATGATTGCCAAGGTGTATATGTAGTTTTACGGATTGTCTGGTAAACCTTTTACCTAGTTCTCCAGAGTAGTCACTTTTTGATCCTTTTCGGACTCCCTAAAAGAAAAGGCTCATCTGAGCATTTGTCACTTCCGGCTCATTAAACATTCGAAGGCGACTAGAGTCATCTTTTTGTCCTTTTCTCGACTCTTTAAAGATGAAAAGGTCAAGTTATGTCCTTGTGTCTTAAAATTTATTTACCCGCGATCTGTAGGAATTTACAGGGTAAGTTCCTCAGACAGAACACCAAAAGGACACCGCTCACAAACAGATCACAGATCAATACACCAGTATTTTGACGTGGTTAAAACCCTCAGAGAGGGAAACAGTCCACGACCTGCGCCAACGTGGCT
>APFE031413556.1:123493-140560 GCA_000404065.3 Pinus taeda | reverse complement strand
AATAAAGGTCACTATACTTCTATGTGTCCATGTACAGTTATAGACAATTAATATGATATCCCTCAACTAATAAAGGTTAAATGGCTAGGGCAAGTAGAAGTGGAGGTCCATTATGAAGGACAATTCAAAAGTTCCTTAAAATAATTAAAAGCTTCAAGAAGAAGGGTTAGTCAATTAGAAGAGAATCTCCAAAATTATAAAGGTAAACTAAAAAATAAGCTTTTAGAAGAAGAAAAACACTACAAGGAGTAGGACCATGATGTTTATAATTTTATGTCCTAACTAGAATAAAAAATGATGTTGGAGGTTGTGAGGCAAACCTAAGTAAAAGAAGGAAAATCTCATTGTGAGGCACCATAAGCTGAAATTATTTCCTTAAAATTTTGCTAGAAAAAAATAACAATTAAAATGACGAAGGATAAAAGTATGTAGCATAGTGGAAGCTAGCTGATTCTAAATATGAACTTGTCAACCCCTTCTACATGACATAAGAATAAGCTATTATCAATTCAAAGGCTCAATTTCTTGAATATACATCAATGGATTAGCCAAAAGATTTGAAATTTGTTCACGATGAGCTCACTACTCCACAACAAGAGCTAAGGAATCTCAAACCTTTTAAAAAATAGAAAAGGAACCATTGGAAAGCATGGGTCACGATCTTTCTATCTTAGATACATAGTTAAAAGAATCTAAACAAAATGAGGATTCCTTGGTCAATAAGTTAAATGAAAAACTGCAAGAATGTGGAAATCTTAAAGAGGAAGTCATTTCTATAAGGAAACAACTAGAAGTAATGAAGATCCAGATGATGAAGAAAGAAGAATGTCAGATGCTTGATGAAGAAGCCATTTCATTAAGGATTTAGGTTGAAAATCTTAACAAAAATTTGAAGACCTCATAAGTATTGGATAACATTCTTAGCTATCAAATATCACCCTGTGAAAAAAAACATGTCTTGGTTATATATCTAAGTCTCCATGCAAAGAGGAATCAAGCTCCAACCCTCCAAAACATAAATTTGAAGAGGAACATCAATGAAAAGTTAGTATTCTTCAAAATCCAAATCACAGTTGAATATAAAAGAAGATTGAAAGTGTTTATACTCTAGGAAGTTGTCTTGATTTTTTTAATATCACCTATTGGAAGGAATACAACAATGTAATAAAGGACAAACATCAACATAGGATTAAATCTCCTACAATGCAGAATATATTGAAAGGATCAACGCCATCAAGGGAGTCCTTCTCATCTAGTTATCAGAGTGTATTTCTTGGTTATTTCTTTTCATGTACAAATTTTGCCCATAAGGTTAGGGTTGCAAATATTATGACATAAGTGTTTATAGGAATTATCAAATCCCTAAAAGAAATTTTGCAGGAAAATAAGATTCAAATGGCTTCAATAGTAGAAAGTATAAATCAATTTTTCCTTTATTTAAGTACAACATAGAATTCATTAAATAACAAAATCTTGATCACATGACACAAGAATACAAGATGAATAGATTGCTTGAGAAAACTAGGGAAGTCATCATTAGGGAAGTTTTGAGGTCTAAAATGGGCCTCCTAAGGAAATTATAAAATAATAGTGGAAATAATAAAATAAGCTTAGATTACATTTTTCAACTCATCTCCCTAAGGGTTCACTCAAATTTCAAGCACTAACACTCGTTGTATGCAGAATTTTATTCCTCATCTAAGGAGTACCGATGCTTCATACTTTCAATGGATCTTGCTACACAAAAAAAGAGAAATAAATGAAAAGCGTGATTGCAATCACACTTTTTCATGTACTTCTCATTTTTCATGTAGTAGGGTCCATAAAATGTATGAAACATGGATACTCCTTGGATGAAGAATTAAATTTTACATCCAATGAGTATTCCCACTCAAAATTTGAGTAAACACTTAGGGAGATAAGCTGAAAATATGAGTTGAAAATGTTGTTTTATTATTTTATTATTTTTTAATCTTTTTACTTTTTACTCCAAGAAAGGTTAATCATCCCCCATGGTTGACATCATCATCTTGAATCCTATTGGTTCTTATAAAGTTTATTTTCGTTATACATTTTTTCTTACCAGGCCCATTTTAGACCTCAAAGTTCCCCTAATGGTTGCAAAGGGAGTATCATCATATCACAAATAACATCGATCAAATCATCAATATTGTATGTTATTCAAGGGTTCACGAAGGTTCTTTAGAGTTGATATAAATACTTTTTATTTCCCAGCATACTCACACGAAGAGTGTGATGGCAACAATATGATAACAAGATTTAACAAAGATATACAAGTCTTATGCATAGGGGGAGTAACCCCACCATCATAAGTAGCTATATAATCATAAGATAAATTGAAAAGGATTGATCTAAAATGCATCGAAGGAATAAATTGAGCTATTGAGGAGTGCATATTAGGACACTTCTAGTCAATAAGAGGATTTATCAAATTTGAATTCAAAATAGCATGGACTAAATTCTAGGAAGTCTTTGAAGGAAGAGAGCTTATTGACAAGAAGAGATTCACATGGCATGAAGCATGGTCTCAGGGGGGTATTTCATTTAAGAAATAATAGGTTCATAGGAAAATTGAGGAATAGTTACAGACCAATGTGTGCAATCATGTCCCCTTTCCATTGATGTAAAAGGGGTATAAAATTAATACATTGAATCCATATGAGGACTCCTAAAACAAAGTAGGAATTAAAGGAGAGAAAGAATGATTAGACAAGAAAAATATTCACGACTAGTTAGGGGGAGTCCCCAACAACATGTCAGGGAGATTTTGATCAATTTCTGTCAATGTCCAGTGGTGTTACCATCAATGAAAAAGGGGGATACTGTTGGGAATAGTGTTGTCATTGATTATAGCTAGTGTTCCTACTGTGAAAAGGAAATTATGACCAACTAGTAATGCCATTTATTAATCAATGGAAGTAGCATGATAACATACATGCCCCCATCGAATTAACTCAAGAGGTCTGACATTTGTTGATGTCTTATTGAACATATGATGTTAAAAGTAATCTATTGATGGTATAATTAAATAGTTCTATCTAAGGCCTTTCCAACATTATACCACACTGGGAAAAATCATCCTGGATAAGAATTTATGATCATTTGAAATTAGTAGATGCATTGAGGAACAAGTACAATAAATTTATTTGAAAATCACCAAATCTATTAAAGACTGAGCATGTTGAGGGAGGATCAAAGCATTTGAAATTAATCAGTAGGTTAAGGAACATGAACATGTGCATTTATTAACTCAATTAAACAACATGCACCTTTTTACTAATTTAATCATTTTCAAAAGCATGTATAGAGGATTGTGAGAAGATATGCACAATTTTTAATTCCCCCCATTGAACCTATGAAGAGTTAACACATGGAATTTTTTTTACGAGTTTAAATGGTGGTTTCAAAGTAGAGAATGACATGGTTGCAAGGTGATGATGTGGAAGTGCCATGTGGCACCTATATGTGGTGGTAGATCCAGATGGAAACATAATGACACATGGTGATTTTTGATCGGTTGAAATATGATGATGTAGCAATAAAGGATGTCATGGTGATGACATGGTACAGAAGGATGTTGTGGCAATGACATGAGAATGAAGGATGATGTGTTAATGATATGGCCTGATAGATGATAATGATGACATTAGTAGGTTATATCGTTGTACAAATGGCTTCCATGTGGCACTGTTCACGAGCCACCACGTGCCATGATGATGCCATATATATTCAAGAATGTTGATGACCATGGAACCATAAGGACTATGTATTATGGCATCACATCATTGGTGAAAGGGCTAAGCCCTATTGGTTTTATCGAAGGTATGAGTCTTTAGTCATATGTGGTGGTGATATTGTTCAAGTCTCTAAGATTGTTGGCTTGAATTTCTACCATCTAGTTCAACCCCCATGTACCCCAATTCCACACATAACATATTTATATGCTGGACCATCAATTTAATATATCACAAAAAAATATATTAGACATATGATGAGCTCTGACGTATGTGGTTGATGTGGTAATTTCAAGTTCGTTGTTGTTGTATAGTCTCAGTTTCAAACCGTATGGAGGATTTTTTTCCATAGTGTGTTAACATGTCATAATTCACATTGGGTACTCTATTCACACCTATTTTGGGTCACAAGTTTGATGGTGAATTTTTTTATGACGTTGCTCCACTTGGATCTGTACAAAATCTAAATTTCACTATGGACAATTTTCTCCCAAAACAGTGTCCTAGTTATGGAATAACCGTAAGGTGGAGGTTCGAAATTCATTGGATCAGTGTTCAAATCCCTATCATGGGCTTTGTTGGTTAGTGGACAAGTTTTTGTTGTGTTTCTCTATTTAGTCGCCCACCATGAGCTTTGTTATATATATACTTGTTCTGACATTGTTCAAGACCTTTGTTGGCTGCATTTTTCATATATACATAATCTATTAGATATATAATAATGTTCCTTGGAATTTTGTCACGACTTGTTGAGCAACCTAGTTGGTTAAGTGGTTCGGTTTGGTTTGGTTTGAGTCTCGCGAGAATTAAGTTTTTTTTTGTTATATGGGATTTTGGAGCACCATTTTTTTATCAATTATTTCAAGCTCATCATAATCCACTATGTTGTGCCATAAAAGTGCATTTTGTATAATGGCAACAATAAATTACATTTTATATGGTTTTCTATAGTTTTTGGGGTCACTCTAAAAAAAAATCAAATTTAAGGAAAGGAGAGACGGCCATATTTATGTTTTCATCAAACCATGGGTTATGAAGAGTCATGGAGAGGCATTTTTTATGTTAATAAGCCAAATTATGTGTTTTGGAATGTTTCATGGGTTTATGAACATGTTTTTATGTTGATAAGGCCACTGTAAATGGATAAACAGTGGGATTGATTACAATCTAATGAACAAGGTATAATCACATTGATTATGGTTTGAGAACATTTTATGATAGCATTGTCATAGTGGGAACATGATAAGTTTCTTAAAACCTATTTATTTGTGGTGCATATAGATTTGGTCTGAAATATTGTGAAACATGATCCACTGGTTTATGAAGGTGGTGGCTACCTCCTGTCGAGTCACGGGAAAGGTATGCATATGCTATTTATTTCATCATCCTCTTCCTTTAGTTGTATCCCTTTTATATCCTAAAATGTTAATATATCAAAGGGTTATGGTAAGAATGAGGAAATTATATGTAATTACAATTTAGTTGTTCATTATCGTTCTTTATGTAGGAAAAATACGAAAAGGGACAATTGATGTTCCCTAACCAAAGAAGAGTGAAAACACAGCAAGCCAAGCAAGGAGCACGACAGTTACAGATAAGGACAAAATGAATCACATGGAGCAACGAGAGAAGGGAAAGATGATTGAAGTTGGAAAATTGCGTGAATCCCTCAGGATCTCTTGATCCCGAGGGATCACTTTTACTATTTATCTTGTTACTTCTTTCCCATTATAAAAGGCAATGATTGTAAGCAGAAGGGGGGAGAATTACTATTGAGAAATTGTAAATTTTATCACTGGGTCTCGCTGTTGAGTAGATCATGAACTTATTGTAACACTTATGCAACGATTAATATATAAAACAATTGTTGTTCCTTTGCATCTCCTGAAGTAATCTGACAGTGTTTCACTGGTGGCTAAGGGCTCGACCCTGGTGGATTCACTTGCTATTCCTGTATCATGCATTTATGATTCTTGCAGTGTGATGGTTTGATTGAATTTCTACTTTCTCGAATTGTATCTCTTTGGTATTTCCTATTTTCCAATCTCAATGGAATTGCTCTATTTATATATGTTGCAGTAATATCATTGATTCAATTTATTGTTATTTTAGATCTAGTTATTTAGTTAAGCATTCTGTTTTGAGATCATATACTGTAAAGAGTATTGACTACTACTATCAAAGCTCTCAGATTGAGATCATCTACTACTTATATTAAGAATTGTGCTTGATTGAGGATAACTCAGTTAAAGGAGGAATGAGTTATTACCACTGCATTCTTGACTGATGATCGCTATTACTTTGATGAATGTCTGATTTAGTCTCATTAGAGGATTGAGTTTTCTTCTATTTGCAATTAGACTTTACTTGCTACACCCATTTACTCTTGTATTTGAAAGAACTATATTGCAATTTAGAAGCATTACTCTCTGCGTTAAATAACCGCAACATATTGCGTACACTCTTAAAATAGAAAGACTTGCCTAGATTGATAATTGATGTGAAGATAATTAGGAGTTAAAAATGTACCTTTTATCACTCAACATTTTGGCGCCATTGTCAGGGAGCGTGTATCCATTTCTGAGGAGTAGTGTACATCTGATGATTGTTGTTGAAGAACAATTGGGTTTTGAAAACGAAAGGTAAGAACCTACGTAACGAGAAAGTAAAGTGCTTTCTCCCCCGTCTGCTTTTCAACACAATTACAGAAATTTGAAATAGGTATTTGCTGGTTGTCTGTTGGGAGATAATTGGGTATTAAAAATGAAAGGTAGGAACCTGCATAAGGAGCACGTAAAATGCCTGCTCCCCCACCCGCTTTCTAGCAGAATTGTTAAGAACGTAGGGTAGAGGTAAATATTTGAATTGTGTGTATGACTAAGAAGAAAAAAACTAAAAATAATCCAATTTCACTATCCAAACCTAACAAAGCTAAGGGACCGGTGACCGTTGGAAAGTCAACTTTCATAGATGACATCATAAAGAAAGCCGAATCTCAACCATCATTAGGTCCTAGAAAGTTGCTTCCAGACAACCTACTGGCTCCCTTCAGGCCACAGGCTCACCATCTGTAGCCTTCGCTGAGAATTTTCAAGAAATTGAAAATTCTTGGCCAATTTCTTTACAAGAAGGGAATTATATTAATCTTTGTGGAGGAGGAGGAGAAATAGGGGAAACAGAGGAGCCAAGGTCCCCTAAGGTAATAACTCGACCAGGAACACTCAACATCCCAGATAGAGGGTGTTTGTTAAGTTCATTCAAGAAGAAGTAGGGGAAACAAAGGAGCCAAGATCCCCGAGGTAGTAGTTCAGCAAGAAACACTCATTATCCCAAACCAGGGGAGTGTTGTTAAACTCATTCCCACCCCTTATAGTCATCATTGGAATAACTCTCTAGAGATCCCAAAAGGTTATTGGCACATATTTGATCAAATGGCCAATAACCCACAAACACCTCAGGCCTACACCTTGTAGTATCCCATCATCGACACGACGGTCAACGCACCTATGAAAGCCATCCCTCTCCAAAATATTCCTACCTTTCATGGGCTGACATAAGAGGATATAGAGACATTCCTGTTTGAGTTTAATGTATTGTGTTGGGGGTATGATTATACCACCGACCCCCAAAAACTAAAGTCGAGTGCCTATACATTAAAAGGAGCAACCTTGCAATGGTTTATGGGATTAGGTGGAGGCACAATAAATGATTGGAAACAAATGAAAACTGCTTTCCTAAAAAAGTATAATTTTTATTGCAAATATAGGGAATTGAAAGATGAAATATTCCAGATGGTAGAAATACCAAGTGAGGCATTAGACAAATATGTGGAATGATTTCAATATAACCTCCAGCAGTATCCCTATGCAACTCTACCTTTACCTGATAATGTGCTGAAAACTACAATAATTAAAGGGATGCAAGAACAATGGATAGAAACATTAAATATTATGGGTAAAGTTGATATATATTAGGAGAATTATGCTAACATTGTTAATTTGTGTATCAGGTGTTCAAGAGGTAGCACGAGATTGAAGCCAATGGAACAGGACATGACCACAAGGGACAACAAAATCTCTGGTGGAGATTTAACTCATGCAAAAATTCAAAACCTGCTAGAGGATTTGAAAACTGATATTTTAGGGACTCTGACAACACAATTGGACATTATTCAAGCCAAACAAAAGTAGGTAGAAGCAAAAAAAAACTTGGTGATATTTTTTCCTAGATGGAGAAGGAAGCATAGTCACAAAGAGTGCCCACTAGATATGGTGAAAACCTGCACCATATGTATGAAAGATCACACTACAGAAAGCTGCCCATCACTCTGAGGGCTAAAAGTAGTCTATAAGGAGGCAGAAGAAGATACATAACCAGTCTACCTACTAGATTAGTGTTGCCAATGGCAACCACGACAAACAGGTACGTCGACTGATCCATCTTCTTTCTTTCAAATGGTGCAATATAATTCACAACAAT
The DNA here is from genome assembly GCA_000404065.3 of Pinus taeda. Lineage (NCBI taxonomy): Eukaryota > Viridiplantae > Streptophyta > Pinopsida > Pinales > Pinaceae > Pinus > Pinus taeda. The sequence goes on along the minus strand of APFE031413556.1, from coordinate 132,326 downwards.
ACATGGGAACCATGTGGCAAAACCAGCCATCTTTCTCTAATTGGTCACAACAGCCATTCCCTATGCCACTTTGGCCCAACCAATCAAATGAAAATAACAATTGGCCAAATTCCTCTTACTTCCCACCGTTTTGGAAAAATAATGCTTATCAATCCCAATGGCCATCCTCAACTTCACAGAATTACAACTAGCACTCAAGCTGGCAAAGACCTACAAATCAGCTAGCAGGAACAATCCCCCTACCTCAACCCACACATTGCAACAAAACCCTTAGACCAACTTACGAACGCAGGTCCTAGCCCAACCCAACCCGAACCCAAACAATAGATCGATTCAATTTGTGCAAATTATTGAGGGACCAGAACCAGAAACTAAGTTGAGGGAGTGCAATGACCTTCAATCAAGATCTGGGTAGATAAAAGAATCAGAGGGGGATAAAAATGTTCAAATTGAAGATTCGTTACCTGTAGAGCAATAAGCACAAGAAGAGAACATGGTTAGACAAAAAACTCATGATCAAGCAACCACCTCTTCTCCACCATTCCGAGAAGATCAATCATACCTCGCCCAATTGAACATCCTCATTTCGATCTTCTAGGAGAGTTGGAAAATTTGTGTATAAAAATACCCCTCCTGCAAGCTATTCAAGACATCCCAATTTATGCAAAAACTATTAAGGAATTATGTATGAAAAAGCCAAAGAGGAAAATAAAAACAAATCCAACTGTCCATGTAGTCAGTACCTTATTTGATTTACTATTAGGAAGAGAAATCCCTGTAAAATATGAGGACCCATGAAATCCTATAGTTATGATGCAAATAAATGGATGCTTCTTCCCGAATGCCTTAGTCAATTTAGGAGCAACAATCAATATTCTTACAACCACAACTTGTCAAAGGCTTGGCATTACATCCTTGGACCTAACCACAACCTTGTTGGAATTGGCTGACCGATTGGTATTCAATCCAAAGGGCACATTATAGGATGTAATGGTGTCTGTAGACTCTTGGGAATACCTTGCAGACTTTTTCATCATCAATCCTAGAAGCCGACTCGATGGACATCCCTTAATTCTAGGTAGACCTTGTCTAGCAACTACGAATTCTTACATAAGCTGTCGAATAGGCAGCATGACTATATCGAGAGGAAGCAATGTAAAGAATTTAGCCTTACATCATCTAGCTCAACCAAGTTTAACAATAGTCAAACCAGAAAACAACTTGTATCATATCTAACTGAAAAAATTAGATCACTCTAACCATATAAGATTCTCTCGAATTTAAGGATCAAATAGAATGTGACATCATTAACACCTACCTTAACCAACTAGATGTCGGATCCATCTAAAACGTCACATGATCGAAGTAGTATTCGACAGCGAAATAGAAGAAGATCCCCTAAAAGATATTAACAATCAATTAATACCAACCACCTTTGTTTATAACAACAAAACCATAAAAATCAAGCCAAGAAAAACTTTGAATATTAACAAAAGCCTGACTGCTGACCAAGAGCAGAAGCTTGTTCAACACCGAAGAAAATATAAAGAGGCGTTTTCATGGGATTACCTAGACATGAAAGGGATTGGTCCCCAATTATGCATGCACCACTTTTATACAGAGAAGGATATCAAACCCATTTGACAACCTCAACGGAGGTTAAATCCTCATCTTAAAGATATTGTTAAAACTGAACTACAAACTAGATGTAAACTTTATCTACCCAATATCTGATAGCAAATGGGTCTCTCCATTAGTAGTGGTGCCGGAAAGGAATGGAAAGTGGTGTATATTTGTTGACTATAGAGAGCTTAATAAAGCAACCCAAAAAGACCATTTTCCCGTTTCGTTCAATGACCATGTCTTGGACAGAATGGTAGGAAAAATATTCTTTTCTTTCCTAGATGGCTTCAGCTGATACAATCAAATTCAGATTGCCCCTGAAGATTAGGATAAAAATACCTTTAGCTTCCCTTAGGGAACATTCACTTACAAGGTCGTACCTTTTGGGCTGTACAATGCACCTACCACATTTTAGAGGGATATACTCAACATTTTTTCAGATCTGATAAATGAAGGGCTTGAGGTGTACATGCATGACTTTACACCTTACGGAGATGACTTTGAGCCAGAATTACAAACATTAGAGGAAGTTCTGCAAAGATGCAGTGCCACCAGACTTTGTTTAAGCAATGAAAAATGCCACATGATGATGACCGAGGGACTCGTCTTGGGTCACTATATCTCAGCTACTGGAATCCAAGTAGATCCAGCAAAAATTTAGATAATTCTTTTAATAACTACTTCTTCCACACAAACAAAGGTATGCCGTTTTTTGGAATTTTCTGGTTATTATAGAAGGTTTATAAATATTTTTTCTCAGATTGTTGCACTGTTATATGCACTAACAAGAAATATTGATTTCATTTGGACAGATAAATGTGAAAGCGCTTTTGAAGATTTAAAACAACTTGTATCAACAACCCCAGTATTAAGGGGCCCAAACTAGGATTTGCCATTCTAGATTACATCCGACACTTCAAACACAACCATAGGAGCAGTTCTCAGCTAGGAAGAAAATAAAAGCCCATATGCAATATACTATATTAGCAAAAATCTATCTCCTGCTGAATTAAATTATACTGTTACTGAAAAAGAACTTTTGGATGTAATGTATGTTATCAATACATTCAGACATTATATAACCGGATACCCTATGGTTTTATACACTGATCACTCTAATATTAAATATCTAGCCAATAAACTATTTCAAATGGAAGAGTGACAAGATGGTTGATTCTTTTGTAGGAACTTGATATAACAATTAATGATCGACGAGGAAAAGAAAATCCAGTAGCAAAATTCCTTTCACGAATGCTAAAGACAGATGGCTCGACAATAGTAGAAGACCAGTTTCTAGACGAAAATTTATTTTTTGTAACAGTGAAAACGCCGTGATGTGCGGTTGTCACAAATTATTTGGCAGTGGGAAAATTACCCAAGCACCTAACGCCTAATGAAAGAAAAAAAATAGTACAACGCAACACATGATTATCTTGGATCAGGGACTATTTATTTCATACAAGAGCTGATATGTACATTAGAAGATGCATCAGGGAACATGAAGTTTTTGACATTCTAAAAGAATGCCATGATGGGTGGTGCGACGAACATTTTGCAGATCACAAAAATGGTCACAAATCTTACATATGGGCTATTATTGGCCCACCATTTTTAAATATGCTAAGAAGTTTGTCTAGGCATGTGACAGTTGCCAGAGAATGGGATGCCTCGGGCAATCTGATGAGATGCACCTGCACCCGCAGATAATCATTAACCTTTTGAGTGATGGGCACTAGACTTCATCACTCCAATAAACCCATCCTCTAATCAAAATACATATATATTAGTTGCATCAAAGTATGTGTCTAAATGTGTGGAGGTAGAGGCACTACCAAGGGCAACAAAGGATTTAGTAATCCACTTTCTTTTCCAACTATTCATGTGATATGGCTTGCCTAGAGAGGTAATTACGAATGGAGGGCTACAATTCATAGGCCATAAGATCGCTGCAACATTAAAGAATTATCATATCATGCACATAATCACGACTCCATACTACCCACAGGCAAATGGCTAGGTAGAAAGCACCAATAAAGTGATTGAGGCAATACTCACAAAGACAGTTGCATCACATAAACATGACTGGGCTACCCAATTTCTAGGATCCCTGTTGGCATACGATACAACACAAATAAATACCACGGGATATTCCCCATATGATTTAGTGTTTGGCAAAGAACATATCTTCCCAATTGAATTTGAAATCCAAACATTGAGGATAGCTCAGGAGGTAAGCTTGGCCTTAAACGAAGCATAGATTAATCAACTACATCAAATCAATGAATTGGATGAAATCCAACTATCAGTTCTTCAATACACTGCACTGATCCAATAACAGAAAGAAAAATGGCATGATGCCCTTATTAAAAAAATATCTTTCACGAAGGAGATTGGGCACTCCTGTATGATTCTAGCTTCCGGGATTTCCCTGGAAAACTCCAAACCAGATGGTTAGGACCTTATGAGATATAAAATGTGCATGATAGGGGCACCATCACATTAGCCACCATTGATGGGTCTGCATATGCTCTTAAAGCGAATAGACATCAAGTACGACTTTATCACAAACATCTTACCAGGGAGTCCTTTTGCCAACAGTTACGGGAATATTCCACCATACAAATTCTCGCTGAAGAGGGAAACCCATCCTTAGCATTGACCCAATGAATAATTAATTTGTTTTTGAATTTTGTACATAAGTTTTTATTTCTATTTTGATTGAATTTTCTTGTATAAATTGTAAATAAACTATTTATTTTTCCCTTTGCTATTCCCTCTAAGGAATAGTTGTTGCCCCTTCTAAAGAACAAAAATGGTTGCATGGATTTTCTTTCTTCTATTCCCTCTGAGGAACAACTTCTGTTCCCTTGAAAGAATAGCTCGCATTCCTTCTAAGGAACAACAATTTTGTGTACAGATTTTTGTGTTGTTCCCTTTAACAAACAGTTGTTATTCCCTCTGAGGAACAACAGTCTCCTCTATATTTGATTTTCATGTTGTTCCCTTTAAGGAACAACTACTGTTCCCTCTAAGGAACACCTGTCGTTCCCTTTAAGGAACAACAGTTCTGTGCGTACTTGCTTTTGCTGTTCCATTTAAGGAACAACTGTTGTTCCCTCTACGAAACAACTGCTATTCCATTTAAGGAACAACAATCTCCTGTCTATTTTATTTTCATGTTGTTCCCTTTAAGGAACAATTGTTGTTCCCTCTAAGGAACAACTGTCATTCCCTTTAAGGAACAACAGTTCTATGTGTACTTGTTTTTGCTATTCCATTTAAGGAACGACTATTGTTCTCTTTAAGGAACGACTGTTGTTCCCTTTAAGGAACAACTGTTGTTCCATTTAAGGAATAGTTACTGTTGCCTCTAAGGAACAACAACTGTTCCCTCTAAGGAGCAATAGTTTCGGGTGCGTTTTCTTTTTGTTGTTCTCTTTAAGGAATAGTTGTTGTTCCCTCTAAGGAACAATAGTTGTTCCCTCTAAGGAAAAGTAGTTCCGTGTGTGTTTTATTTTTGTCCTTCCCTTTAGGGAACACTTGTTGTTCCCTCTGAGGAACAAGAACCATTCCCTATAAGGAACAACAATGTCATATGCATTCGCTTTTTGTTGTTCCGTTTAAGGAACAGTTATTGTTCCCTCTAAGGAATAACAGTTTTGTGTGTGTTTGCTTTTTGCTGTTTACTTTAAGGAATAGTTGTTGTTACCTCTAAGGAACAAAAACTGTTCCCTCCAAGGAACAACAGTATCATATGCATCTATTTTTTTCTTTTTCCCCCTAAGGAACAACTATTCTTCCCTCTAAGGAACAACAATTTCGTTTGGGTTTGTTTTAATGTTGTTCCCTCTAAGGAATAGCAGTTTCATTTGCATCTGTTTTTCTATTGTTCCATGTAAGGAACAATTGTTGACCCCTTTAAGGAACAACAGTTTCACATCCAATTATTTTTCTTTCTTTTCATTGTTCCTTATAAGGAAGAATTGTTGTTCCCTCTAAGGAACAACAACTATTACCTCTAAGGAACAACTACTGCTCCCTGTAAGGAACAACTTCTATTCCCTCTAAGGAACAATAGTTTCGGTGTGTAGTTTTGTTTCTTTTTGCTATTCCTCCTAAGGAATAGCTGTGGTTCCGTTTAAGAAACAACACCTTTTTGTGTGTTTTTCTTGTTGTTCCTTGTAAGTTTTTCTTCTTGTTCCCTACAAGGAACAACACTGTTTGTGAGAGGTTTTCTTTAGAAAATAAGCACTTCGTGAATATTATGTCACTCTCTATGATCCTCTATAGGGAAAAAATACAAACATATATGTAAGGATACAAAATTTGAAGGTTACTGGAACAAGCAAATTGAATACTATTATCTTTAATGAGATTTCTTTGTATTGGTTAAGAAAGGGAAGGACACAACCATCTATATGACTTTGTTGTCCTTATCTTCACTATAAATAAAATTGATTGATTTTTGTACCATGCTAGTTCTTTCCTAAACCTTATAATTCTCTCTGCTCATTATCATTGAATAAGAGTAAGGGCATATTTTTTTCTATTGGTGTGTATAGACTTCATCCACCATCCCTACTCTAAAGGAGTGTTAAACCACCTTCTATATATAAATTGGAAGTGCTATCTAAAAATAAAAAATAAAAAATATATACATATGTTTACTAACAATTTTATGATTTGTCAGATAGAGGATAGGGGGTCTCATCATGAGCCAGCCTGCCATGATCATAAGGAAGTAGCGAAGTGGCATTCCCACTATGGTCACCACACCAGGGATATGATCCAATGGATGTAGCAAAAAAATAAAGTCCTTGGAACAGGAGATCTCATCACGAGCTAGCCTTCCCACTTTTTGCTCCTCCCCAGTGAATGGCATTGTGATTCATTTGGTCACCAAGCCAGCACAATGGCCTCCATTCTAATATCATAAGTCACATTCCTAATTATACATAAAGGATCATGGTTCCAAAGGGTGAAAAAGCAACTCTGTCAAGGTTATAAACACCTGTGGGCAATAGAAGCTCTGCTAATGGTATTGGAGTCATATTTTCAACATCAATTATGATTATAACTCCCTTTTCATATTCTTTATCTTTACTACAGAGAGATTATGTCCCTAATTTATTTTTTGAACCTTTATGCATGAGATATATTTTTAAAAAAGTCAATCATAGTGGTTTAAGTGAAATAATGACCACAAAGCATCTTTCCCACGTAAGATGTCCTTTCTAAATTTTTGAATCACTCCCTGACATCTCCACATTTATTCATAATTCTCATTCTATGCATCGATTTCAGTATCTCGATATTTTTTGTGATCCTATCATAAATATGTATACCTTGCCATTTTTACCACTTCTGTACGTCGCTTCTAGTACGTCATTCCTTCATTTAACTAGTCGAAGGTGACCTATCATTTTAAGGGTGGTGAGGGTGACTCCCAAAGCACTTATGCATGTGTTTCAATCCTTTATTTGCTTATACCGGACTATATGACATTCCATAATAGCAAATCTTTAATAGTATCTATGTTGAAAACGTATCACCCGATATTAACAACTTTTTGTTCCATCGCTGGCTCTGTCTATTGTTGTGCTACCTGTGTTAAGATAATAGTGTGCAGAATTTAGGCAAAATGGGAGGAAGAACAGCGCACGAGGAGTAGCTGATACTAGCTATTTCTGATGCCGCCAGAGAAATTCTAGTCCAAGCCGGATGGGTTGCATACTTCACACGACTGCAACAACCCAATGAAGCCATTGCTATCGAACTCTTACATAATTTAGAGAATGAACATTCTATGATAAGAGGAAGGAAAATTACAGTGAAAGATGCAGTAATAGCTTAAGTGTCCAGCTTACGAGCAGTCGGACCCATATGGAGTCATAAAAGATTGAGGTTGTAGGACGCTATTGCAGTCTTTCGGGATGAGGGACAGGACCTGATTGTCAAAGGTAAAGGAGTTCAACATTCATCCCTTGGAGAACCATGGATAGAACTGGCTAGAGTTCTTCAAAGCTATATCACATGCGACATACGAAAATATGTGGCAAGGCCACGTCACCTTAAATTATTAGCAGTTCTGAAACAAAAATGTTCTTTAAACTTTCTTGCGTATTTGAATTTTTTATTGCATGACACTGCTCGAAGCATAAAAAAATCCTGACATATACAGACTGTCGTGAGTCATTATTGGTTAATTAGGCTGATAGTAAGCTACAACCTTGCCCAGCAACAAACAAGTTGGGAAGAGTTAGTATTTACCATAGAAGTGCGGTTATCTTTACCTGCTCCAAAAAGGAAGAGGAATACTAGCACAGAAAACATTCCACAAAAACATAGACACTCTGCCATATTAAATACAAGCTTGGAAATAGCTAGGAATTCCCAGGGTAGTAGCAGTTAGCCCATAGAACTAGCTCGTCCAGAAAAGGAGCAACATTTACAGTTGGAAGGACGAGATGACCGGGAGTCATAACTTGAGGATGAAATAGAGCACTCTAGTGAAGAGGAGAGCAATGAAACGGAACTCCCCTTAACACCCAACACAAGTCCCGCGCAAGAATTATTTGATATTGAATTGGCCCAGATTTTGGCCAATATGAATGAATTTATACAGCCCGAAAGCCCACTCAACTTTAATGTTGAAGCAACACAATCAGAAGGAAACTCTGCCCACAATAGGAGCACATCAGAAAATGTAATCGGTGGAGAAGAAATAGGGGCATAAGTCACTCAGGAAGAGGCAGACCAAACTAGTAATACACCTCTAAGAGAACCTAGTCAGGTCGGCTTAAGTACACAGGATGCAGGACAAAGAGGAGAAAGAGGAATAAGTTAGGGTAAGGACACAACTCTTGTAGAAAAAAACCTAGATAGCAACTGAGCTCGCTAAGAGCAGAAATGATTAGTGGAATAGTTGTTCCTTCCAAAAAGAATAAAAACAAAATTAAAAGGCTTAGAAAGGAACAATAGAGGCTGCAAAAATTAGTAAAAAGACACAAGAAAAAGATAAGGACATTAACAAGGGGGAAGGGTTTAGGCACAGCCCTGGAAACAATGAATGCAACCATTTGATGTTATGTAACCAGCTCAAGAAAAAGATAGAAAAGATAGATCAACGCCTTAGAATTCAGCCTCTTCGAGGGGGCAACCTCCTTTACATTACAAAAATGAACAATTCTTGGATGATTCAAATGACAAA